>PVJH01040053.1:0-15971 GCA_004026705.1 Nesogale talazaci
TCTCCACTTGTCTTGAAGGGATCACCTGTCCTGCATCCCCCATATTTCCAGTTCCTCTCTGTACCACTTTACATCCTCTGGTCTAACCAGATTTGTAAGGTAAAATTGGGATCATGATAGTGGAAGTGTGGCAGCTTTTAAGAACTAGCTTTTAAGTTGCGTATTTCATTGTTGCTACACTGTACCCTGACTGGCTCATCTGCTCCCTGTGACCCTTCTGTAAGGGGATGTTGCTTCACCTATAGATAGGCTTTGGGCCCCCAATCTGTACTCCCATTTTGGTTTTTGTGAATTAGGTGTAATTACATGGCAAGCTGTAGGGTGGCTATGCTCAGACATCGTCCACCTTTGTCAGTTTTTAGTATTGTGGTGTATTGCATGTTGCTGTGATTTTGGAAGCCATGTCAGTGGTCTTTCAGATACCAGCAAGGTCACGCTTGGTGAACAAGTTTCAATAAAGCTTCCAGACAAAGAATGGACTCGAAAGAAGGAACAGGCTGTTTGCATTTGATGATTATCCCTTTGAGATATTCAGAACAACAATAATGGAACATGTTCTGACAGAGCATCAGAAGATGAGTCTGAGTGGAAGACATTCCAGTACAACTGGGGAAGCAACTGCCTCCTCAATATAGCCATTTTTTAAAGCTGTGGATGGAGAAAACCTTTTACATATGTTCAGGAATGGATGGGACATGGCTCAAACTGAGAAAAGACTGCTGCAAAATTCCATTAATAATCAGAATTGGAATGATCAAATATGACTGTAAGGAAAATGTGAGCTGTGAAAATGAAATGGAACCTAGAAAGATTTATGTCCTAGGCACTGGTGAGTTGATTTGTAGCCACTTTGAATTGCACAATCCTGATTCGGAGTAGCTCTGGTACCAAACTTGTTACTGTTGGTCTACTAACCTAGAGGTTTACATTTGGGAACCATCAGTTGTTCTTTGGGAGAAAGATGGGACTTACTGTTTGTAGAAAGAGTTAGTCTCAGAAAGTGAATGGTAGAAATGATGAAGTAAGAAGCTGAACAGAGAATTTCAAGAAGGTACAGTAAAGCATTTTAATAAAACATGTCAAGACTTGGAGCTAGAAAACAAATAGAGAAGACACACTTTGTATATCCTAAGCTAAAAAAAAAAACAAAGAAAAATTTCAAACCTCAAAAAATCATGTTGAAAGATTCTTTTGGCAAATACTGATCAACACAAGAAGCATCAAAAGAAGATGGAAGAGTCATTTTCTAAAGGTAACTGGATGATATGTGTATTAGTCTGGGTAGACAACAGAAAAAAAATACATAGAAACTCATATGTATACCAGAAAGAGGTTTATATACAAGAGCAATTGAATATTGAGAAAAAATCCCAGCCCCGTCCAGATCAAGTTCATAAATCTGATATTAGCTGCTATGTCTGGACCTATCTATTCAGTCCTTCTCAGATGCATGAACCACGTGCATGCTGATGCTGAATGCAGGAAGATCACAAGCAAGTGGGTGCAAAATCAGTGACAGTAGAAGTGTCTCAGCACTGCCATTGGTCTCCTTGTGGCATCTCCCAGGGAGTGCATCAGGGTAGGTCCATGTGGCTTTTCCTCAGGGACATCTTGCAGGGAGTGAGCAGAGAGAGTCTATACTGCCTTCAAGGAAGAAATAACTGGAATTCTTAGAATTCTCAGGAGAAGAACAATCCCACTATTCTTCACTCCTTCACTGATAATCTTCTCCAGTCCCAAATTGACACAAGATTATGTAATTACCACAAAAATCAATCATTTTAAGAGACAGCAAATGTTCAAGAACTGATGGTATTGGAGAAAGAAATCCAAGCTGCATTTAAGTATTATTAAAATAATCTGATTTTAGGAATTGACAGAATAACCTTAGAAATATTTCAGTAATCTGATGGAAGCCTTAAGCACTCAGTCTATGCCAAGAAATTTAGAAGACAGTTACCTGGCCTACTGATTGAAGAGAGTCATATTTATATCCCTACCAAAGAAATATCTTTTAACAGAATGGCAAAATCATCCAAAAATATTAAAAGCACATGGAGGGAAATCTTTGCTGGAGACAATCCAGATAAAACAGCAGTGGTACATAAATTGAGAGCTGTCAAAATTTTAAGCTGGATGTAGGTAAAGATATGGCAAGAGAGATATCATTGCTGATGCCAAGTGGATCTTGAATGAGAGCAGAACATATCAGAAAGACATCTATTTGCATTTTATTGACCATAAAAAGGCATGCAACTATATGGATTATAACCAACCATGAAAACATTGCAAATAATGGAAATTCCAGAGCATTTGATTGCAGCCAGGAGGAACCTGTACATAGACCAAGAGTTAGTCATTTGAACAGAATTCAGTCTTCTGCACTTACACACTCATCTTTACTTGTTCTGTGGGTTGGAAATTCTATTGCTTTGTTCCATACTCTGGCACCTCGTCCTTATGCTGCTCCTGTGATAGTATAGTGGTTTTCTGGATCCAGGAGTTTCACGCACAGGGATTTAGGGTCCAGAGTACACACTCTGCTTCTGGATTGTATAGGTAATGATATTTCTTTTCCTACTTATCAGAGGGATCATTTTGTAAATAGCAGGATAGTATTGCAGGGGATCCTGTTCATAATTATACACAGGTGGATCCTGTCAGTATCTTTCCCCTACCATCTCAGTAGACCCATACAGGAAAAGGTCATTTGGTGGGAGTTAGAGACTTTTGTTTGAAGAGCCACATTAAAATAGTCACTGTGTTTGGGTCATGGATTACCAGCAAAATAAAAGCAGCATATGTCTTGGAGGAAGAGCATCCAGAATTCTCCTTACAAGTGAGGATGACAAGACTTCATCTCACATTTTCTGCCAAAGAAATACCAGTTCCTGGAGAGGACACCATGCTTGATAAAGTAGGGGTCAGTGTAAAAAAAGGGAAGCTTCTCACTCAGATGGATTAGCACCATTATTACAACAATGGCTTATGATGAATGTTTGGGGTATTGGTCAGGAGGGAATTCATAAGAGCCTGTCTCCCTCAACTTGACAAGTTGATGGTGGTGATGGTTTGTGGGTTGGGTAGATGAATGGGACCTACTCACAACCAAGAGGGTGGAGGGGAGTCTGGAGGAGGGTTGGGTGCAGGCTGTCTCTGTGAGGTTTTATGGATTTGTTGGTGCATACCACCCACCTTAATCATCTAGGACCACCACTGGTGAATGTAACTGACTTCCCATCCGGATTTACCCTTTCCTGTGTGCATGTCAGGATTCCAAGAAGTCTTGTCTTTTTTCCTCTGCTCTATCTCCTTGAAAGTGACCCCCTGGAAAACTGTTATCCTGAAATGCAGGGGGAAAAGAATAAAAACTGAAAGATTGTTGAATTTGTTAAGCACCTCCAGATTCAATATCAGGGTGACCCCTTTAACTAAATGTAGTGTCCAATTATTCTCAAGCAGTTTGTACTCCGAAAAAACAATACACATCTTTGTTTGCAGATAAGTAACACCCTCCACGAGGCTGATTGTGGCTCTCTGGTGGCATAGTGCTTGCACATTGGGTTGCTGACTACAATGTCAGCAATTTGAAACCATCAGCTGCTCCCTGGGGGAAAGATAAGGCTTTTCAGTTCCACGAAAATGTTCCCAAAGGAGTGCCAAGGATAAATTCTGGGGCGAGAATGTGGCACCCCATAGAATTCAACCGGGGGCACTCCTGGAGGTCAACGAATAGACCTTGAACAATTTACAGATTTTTTTTGCTATTATTCCTTTTCTCTTTTTAATTATTTATACTTTTTTTTTGGATATTGGTTTTGTTGTTGTCATCATTTTGTAACTTCATCTTGCAATTTTTGGGGGGTACATATTACTATCTCTGCAAATCTATCTAAATAAGATAGGCTGGGTGAACAACCTGAAGAAGAAAGCAATGAGAATGATGGTTTGGGGGTGGGGGAGACATGGGAGATGGGGATATGAGGTAAAGGAGGTGGTGTTGACAAACAAAGGAAAAGGGAACAAGTGATCCAAAATCAGTGGCAAGGTAGGTGTGAGAAGCCTAATAGGGATTCATCAAGAGTTATATAACAGAGAGAAATTACTGAAATCCAAATGAAGGCTGACCTTGATAGTGAGACAAGAGGAAAGTAAAAGGAAATAAAGCACTGGGAGGCAAAGGGCATTTATAGAGGTCTGAAGAAAAGTAAATATATTTATATATGATTTCTAAATACAAGCATGGACATAGGTAAATATATTTATATGTGATGATGGGGAAATAGATCTATGTTCATATACTTATATGGTTGGTATTAAGGCTGCAGATGGACAGTTTGCCTCCACTCAATTACTTCTTCAATGCAAGAACACTTGGTTCTATTAGATTCACATTCCATGATGCTCCTTCCTGACACAATCACTGAAGACAAATATGTGCATAACCAAAAGTGGTGAAGAAAGTTGATGGTGCCCAACAAAAGATATAGTATCTGTGGTCTTAAAGACTTGAAAGTAAGCAAGTGTCCATGTAGCTCAGAAGCAACAAAGCCCACATGGAAGAAGCACACCAGCCTGTGTGATCATGAGCTGTCAATGGAATCAGTTATCAGGGATCAAAGAACAAAAATCCTATCACTGAGTGCCCACCTTCCTGTGCCTACCTTCCTGATATGATCTCTGAAGACAAATGAGTGCATAAGCAAATCTGGTGAAGAAAGCTGATGGTGCCAGGCTATTAAAAGATATAGCATCTGGGGTCTTAAAGGCTTGAAGGTAAACAAGTGACCATCTAGCTTATAAGCAACAAAGCCTACATGGAAGAAATCCATGTGTAACCTCAAAGTTTTGAAGAATCAGGTATCAGATATCAAAGAACTAAAGATTGGGGACCCAAAGCTCATCTGCAGGTAAAGTGACATCCCCTTATAGAAGGACTGCCAGGAGAAGATGAGTCAGTCAGGGTATAGTGTAGCAATGGTGAAATATGCACCTTTCCTTTAGTTCTTAAATGCTTCTTCCTCCCCACTTTCATGATCCCAATTCTACCAGACAAATCCAATTAGACCAGAGCATGCACACTGGTATAGATCGGAACTGGAGACATGGGGATTCTAGGACAGATGATTACTTTAGAACCAGTGGCAATTCTGGGGGGGTGAAGGGAAGGTGGAGTAGAAAGGGGACCCTGATTCTAAGAATCTGCATCTAACCTCCTCTCTGGGGTACAGACAGCAGGGAAGGGAGTGAAGGGAGACATAGGACAATATAGGATATGTGAAACTAATAACAACTTATAAATTATCAAGCCTTCATGAGGGAGGGGTGAGCAGGGAGAGAGGGGAAAGAGGAGGAGCTAATACCAGGAGTTAAGTAGAAAAAAATGTTTTGAAAATGACGATGGCAACAAATGTACAGATGTGCTTTGCCTACAATGTATGTACGTATGAAGTGCGACAAGAGTTGTATGAGTCTCCAATGAAATTATTTAAGAAAATTTATCAAAGTCTTGGAACTCACAAAGAGAGCTCTACTCTGTCCTCTTTGGGCACTATGGATTGGAATTGACTCAATGCCAGTGAACCTGAGTGCAGCCCAGGAGTCACTCCCACTTGTTCAAGGTGTTGCGTCAGACTGACTACAGAGACAAATCCAATGACACTCATGAAAGCGCAAGAGAGCTTTAAGCAAATGTCTCAGCCCAGGTCAATTCAAGTATATAAATCTAATACTAGCCCATAAGTTCCTCTTCAGACACACACAACCACAGGCAATGAGGCAGAATGCAGGAATATCACAGGCTGGGTGGGTATAAGGTCTTGTGAATCCAATGGCGGTGGGCGCTTCTGCAGGGGTCTGGCAGGTCTCTGAGTGGCTTTGCAGTAAGAAGGTAAGTTAGAGAGAGGGAGAAAGAGGGTGCTTGCCAGGGCCCTTATGAAAATACCATGCTCACAAGTTGATACGATTAGTCTGTGACAGGCTAGACTCCACTTCTAAACTTCTATGTATCAAGTTGACCTGAAATTATGTAACAACCACATGCACCTATGACAGAAAGAAACAGGTGTTATTTCAAGTGCCCTGGTGTCTTTTCATGGTCTATTGCATTACAGAAAACTGCTTTTGATCAAACTGGGAACAAATGCTCACAAATCCTTAAAAAGGCATGTTGATTTATGACAATTCCTATGAGAATCCTCATGGGGACCTTTCCCTTCTCTGTCTATCAATACTTGATTAACAGAAACGAACTCTATTTTGGTAATTTACAATCATGAGAGGTTTTATGTACCCTGATGTGCTACGTCGAGAGTTGCAGTCTTAACCCTTTTGCTCTTTCATTCAAGACCTAGACCCTGGGTCCCTTAACAGGTTAGGGACACTTTTTGTCTTGCCCTGTCAGATGAATGTATTTTAGATTTTATTGGCTTTTCTATGTCTGCCTTACAAATTTTTACCAAACAAAAAATTCTGTTAAGCGTAAGAGAGACTTAGAACACATATTAGCAAAAATTGGAGCAGCACTAAGAATTTTGGCTCCAGCATGGTTTCAGAGGGGTTGCTTTTCATAAAGCCTCCTTGTGAAATTTGACACCTTCCATAGAAAACCTGACTCCTCTTACCACTAAATATTTTGAGCTTCTGCAATACATTTAGATTATTTTGCTAAGAGAGGTTTAGAACAAAGAATAATTCAAGATTTTGGGCGAGGAAAACAAATGTTTGTACAGTACTTAACACCTCTTGTTGTGTATATATTACTTCTTCAAGAAAAGTTGAAATAAGTGGTCCACAGACTTATAAGACCTTGGCCCTGAATCCAGGCTAACAGTTTGATGGAACTTTTGGCTTTAAGCAGGAACCTAATGAAATGTCTTCCTAAGGTCTGTTGGCCATTTCAGAACTTGGATATGTAATGGTAAATTAATCAGAAAGAAACATCTGAAAAATTTTTTATAAGACTATGGACTGATTATATAATTTTAATCAGGACCCAGTTCTTAATATTATTTAAAGTCCAGTAAAACAAGGTCTTCCATCTGTGACATAGTTGCTACCTTTCCCAGTCCTAGGTATTTTGTTCCTACTTGGAATTTGTACATTTGATAGTTTGGTTAAGTTTGTCTTTTTCAGATTATAGAAATGCTTCAGTAAACATACTGTCGTTTTTCTCCTTGGCCCTATAAAATAAGGGCCTGCTTTTGAGTCAATGTTCCTCTTAAGCTTAGAAGATTTACAAGAAAATGACCTTTCTCCCACTGCTTATGTCAGACTTTCTATAAATATTCAGAATCTCAAACAAAAGTGGAGGGAATAATACAGATGCTTAAAAATTACAGAGAACTGCTACATGACATAATCACTTGAGACAATACAAACTTCCTTCCTAGTAGTATTTCCCTTTTGAGAAGTCCAGGAGATTATAAGACAAAGAAATTGCAGCAACAGCAATGAAAGACGCAAACAAGGGGCTGAGGGAAAGGAATCAATTCCAATTAGATCATCTATTTTGCACCTGCCTTGAACAAACCAACTGGCTCTTTAGATGTACCACTGCCAACAAGTGGTGTGTGCAATGCCTGCCATTCTGTCTTCCCAGATTGCTATCTTCAACCTACAAAAATTTGAGAGCATATTCAAAGAGCCAGTTACAGTCTACACCATTTGCTTTATCCAGACAGTACCAGAGTCTTTTCATTGGTTAAGTAAGAACTTTCTCTAAGTTTCTTTAGCCATATAAACCCTGACCCTTGTTGTTCTGGGAGCTATAATGGTAGTCTAAATCAAGTAGTGTTCCTTTGCTTGGGCAACGAAAGACATTTTACTCTTTCATTGACCAGAGGTACTTTGGTAACATGAATATCTTGGTAAAGTTAAGCAGCTGTTCGCTTGTTCTAAATCCTGCATCCAGCTCTCGTTACCTGATTTCTGATTTTTGTGACTTGAGCTAATAGACTGCCTTCTTCCTTTCTGTTCGTGAACCCTGCAGACTCTATAGCTCATGATCCATCACTCTGCACTCTGATCTGCTGGTCTAAGGTTTGTCTAAGGCTACGGGAGTCCAGAGAAGCCTCTTGTCTTATGTCTCACCCAAGGACTTAGGAGCCGCCAGCCCCCACAGCTTGGTGACCCATATCATGGAGAAAAACTATCTATCTACCATCTAACTATATAAAAACTTCATTTGTTTTACCTTTCTAGAAAATCTAGCCTAAGACGGATGCTAAAAAAGTTCACCAAAGCATAATATAATCAAATTTCTAAAACCAATGACAAAGAATCCTGAGAGCAACTTGGGGAAAGTAGAAGAAATCATATAGGAAAGAAGCCAAAGGGATGGCATAAATAAAAGAATGGAAGAAAAAAATTCGCAAACAAGATTAATATTTTCAGAAAAAATTTTGAACACAATGTGGAATCTAGGACATCTCCATATAGACAGAAATTAAAGCAGTTTGCAAAGCCAGATCGACTTAATAAGAAATATTAAAAGGCATTCCTTAAGAGGAGAGTAAGCATTATTAGACAACATTCTGAGATTAAAATATGACAGCTACAGCAAGAGAGCAACACAGATAAAGAATTCTAAGAAAAAAAAAAATAAATAAAGCAAGACTGACAACACAGAAGCAGAGGCGTTAACCTATAAATTACTTCAAAACAAAAAGGGAAATAAATAGTATATTATAGAACTTCCATAAAAAAATGAAAGAAAAGTGATAGCAAGAAAGAAAAAAATGTTTTAAACTTAAGAAGTTAAAAGTGAATTTTGGAGTATTCACAAAGAAAATTAACACACTTTCTCATCAAAATAAAAAAAAAGGACATCACAAAGATTTGACAGAATCAACAATGAAGGAAATTAAAAGAAAGCACACCAACAAAGAAAATTCAGCACAGTAAATTAATTGAACAATGTAACTGTCAACTTTACCCTTAAGCAGTGCATAATGAAATAACAGCAATAAATTCATCCCTATCTATAAGCATACTGAGTGTATAGGGGTTAAAAGAGCTACTCAAGAAAAAGAGAGTGAGAGAATAGATTATAAGAAGCAAGATCCATCAATGCTTTCTACAAGAGACATATTCTAAACACAGAATTATAAATAGTCTAACAAAAAAGGATGGCAAAAATATCAACAAAAATATCAACAGAAACCAACATAAAAACAAAGACCATTTTATGATTGAATGGACAACGCACCAAGATATACTTAATAATTAATGAATAATTATGTATCCAACACCAAGCTCCAAAATTGATAAAACACACTCCAACAATATTGGAAAAAAGTACAGCTTTGCTTTAAGAGCAGAAGGCTCTTATGCCATTTTTGTCACCGTGGTGTAAATCCACATTGTGGAAGACTGTGGCAGTCATGTGCTTATGTTAATTTTATGATTGAAATGTAGGGGTGGAGTCTAGCCTGTTAATCTGGAGATAGCCATTGAGTAGCCAATGAGACCTCTATGTGGGCATGGCTTTCTCTTTAGACTTCTGGGAAATCTCGCGATATTTCCCTCGTGAAGATGAGACGCTATCTGCCCCAGTTGTTGGGAGTTAGTCTGAGAGATGATGAATCAAGGAAAAGACAAGATGGCAGTGTCTGAGAAGCTGAAGGAGCCGGTGGAGAGACCACACGGCTTTGCCCTGATGGGGCCAGACCTCAGAAGCTGGGATGGCCACATGGAGACAGCTGCCAGCGATGAGTTGTTTCTGCCGTTGATGGACCCTGAGCCCTGGAAGTGAGGAGTCATGTGGAGACCCCTTGCCACCGCCGGGATTCTGCACCCACTGACCTGTGACTTTGTGAGTCGGAAGGAGACTTTATAGATTGATTTCGGCTATATGGGTTAATATCGGACTTATGACTTTGAACTGGACTGGGCTCAATGTCCTGTTCCTCTTGTATATAAACCTTTTCCTTATATCTATATGCGTGTCTATGAAATTTGTTTCTCTAGTCTACTCGGACTAACACAAAGACCTTCCACTTTTTTATTCTCCCTCTACTTTAACCAGAATGATCTCCTTCTTCAGGTCTTAATCTCCCCTGACAATGTGTCCAAAGTACATGAGACTAAGTAAAACTCTTCATTCTTGCCTCCAAGCTTGTGGCAGTCATGAACTCATGTCAATTTCATCATTGGCTTCTAGGGGTGGAGTCTAGTTTGTAGATCTGGAGATAGTCAATTAGTAGACAATGAGACCTTTGCATAGGCATGGCTTTCTCCCGAGTTTTCTGGGAAATCTTATGGTATTTTCCAGTTGAAGAAGAGAGACTAGACTGAGTCTCTGAGAGATGAACTATTGACAAGTATGACAAGAATGACAGCATGCTGATTGATCCTGATCCCTGGAGAATGGAGGAGCCAGAGGAGAAGTCACATGGGCTTACTCTGATGGAACCAGACCTCTGGAGCCAGAGAAGTCACAGAGAGACCCCTGCCAGCACTGAGATGCTCCCACTCTCAATAGATACTGCTGAGGGACCCTGAACCCTGGAAATGAGGAACCATGGAGACACCACTGCCACGGCCAGGAAGCTTCTACTTCATGTGTTTTGTGAGTTGAAAGGAGACTTTATAGAGTGGTATTGAACATATGGGCTAATATTGAATTTATGTCTTTGAACTGCACTTGTTTTTCCAATATTCCATTCCTCTTGTATATAAACCTTTCCCTTATATACATATGCGTGTCTATGAATTTGTTTCTCTAGTCTACCCGGACTAACACAAAGGGGTATTCTGGCTGTACTTCTTCTGAGACAGATCTGTTCTTCCTGCAATTCATGATACTTTCAATATTCTCTGTCAACAATATTGTTCAAATGCATCATTTTTCTCTTTGGTTTTCCTTATTCAATGTCCAACTTCACATTGAACCTCCATCCCTGTGGGCCGCAGTCCCGCACACAACCACTATGCCACCGGGGCTCAGCCAGATTTCTATTTCTTAACTCTATCATTTATGATGTTTTAGTTGTAGTAAACCCTAGAAAATGCAGATGGTCTCCATCCATTGAGATGATCATTGTTTTTTTTTTTCCTTTATAGGTCATTGGTAGTCACTCAAAAAAAAGGAGATGCAGTTTTCTGAGATGTTCAAAAGTAAACCTGAAACACTTTCTCATTAGCAATATGTTCTGAGCACCTGTCCTGAGTAAGAAAAACCTAAATTCAGGGACTCTGGACTAGAGTACACATAGAATCACCTTGGGGTGGGGAGGGGAGGCTTCTAAAAAGATTTGTGGTGGGGTCGTATAATGCTCTGGGTTGAGCGCTTAACTTTTGTATACTAAACCCCAACCCAAATGAGAAATATTAACCAAACCCGCATGGGCGATTCTGACATGCCAGCAAAGTGTGAAGCACTGCTTCAAACACTGCTCTCAGCTTCCGATTTCATTGATTTGAGTTCTATACTTACATTCCTATTGCCTCTAAGAGTACCTCTCCTGCCAGAGTTATTCTGTGCAGTAGCTTTTTAATTCCAACCAGAGCGAAGGCCTCCAGGCAACAGCTGCAAGGATGAGTGGGATGCAGACCAGGGAAAGACAATGTGGATGCAGTTTTTGAATGTTGGTGGCCTTGAGCTATGCATATGGGACACTCTTCCTGCACTCCATTTTATTAAATGAGTGAGCTGGACCTAACAGAACTATTTAACACATAATTACATGCCTAATCTTGCAGAAAATTATAACACTAATGACATCACAGCAGCAACTTAGAAGGGTCACTCTAAGTACAGAAATTTAGGGTTTGTTGCTAATGTGGGAGACTACTATTTTTGTGTACATCCAATTGTATCTTTTCCATAGAAATTGAGTTGTTTGGACTTCAGCACTTTTTTTTTGAGAAGCTAAATATATGGGGATAATTTTAGACTTAGTGATTTAATTTAGAAAACATTAATACTTATTATTAAAGCAGTTCTAAATGTCATTGGGGTATTTTCCTTCCAAAATAATGACATACTTTAGCTCATTTTAATTCAGCCAATACACATTTAAGTTCTTTTTACATGCCAGGAACTGTACAGGGTGCTGTGGGCACGCAGACTGTTGTGTTAGGTACAGTTGAGTGGGTTGTGGCTTATAAGTAAATGCCCTATCTGTGTAAAATGACAGAATGAAATATTTCCTAGTCCTATGTCATCCTCACTATAATTTCCATCTTTTGAGCTCATTGTTTCAACTGTTCCATTGTTAGATTCCTCAGGTGGGACAAACCTGGATTTCTGGCTTTGCATGAAAAAGAAAGTCACTTCAAAGCCTGGTTTGTGATTCAAATGAATTTTTTTTTAAAGGCCAGAAGGTTTACAATCATGAACATGGGCACCCTCAGGGCACTGCACACCCACACTTGGTGACCCGGAGCTGAGAGAGAGAACAAGAGACTAAGACATCTCCCAGCAAAAGGAAAAGGAGCATCTGAACAAGGGCAGTGATTTCCAAATTCCATTTATAGGGCCTTCTGCTTGGAGGCATGGTTGATGGTACTAGTTGACCATATTTGCTGAATTAAGCCCACCTGGCCGAGATTTGGGCCAATCCAAATGTACCGCCCACCTAGGTGAACCACCCCAAAATTTGGAGCATGCTCAGCAAACATCCCTGGTTTCTACTGTAGCTTCTTAACATGATCAATCCACTTTTGGAGTGAATTTTATATCTTCATTTACTCTCTCTTTTTATCAAGTATGATGCCTTATCCAGGAATTGGTCCCTTTGGATAACATACAAAGTCTTTGTCCTGACTCCTCAGAAGCGTACTGGCTTTACTTCTTCCGAGATGCATTTGTTTCTTCTATTGTCAGCCTATGTTATACACAATATTCTTCACCAATACTCTCATTCACATGAATTGAAGTGTTAGATCTCTCCCTCTCGTGGGAGAGAGCTACCTTGGTCCTTGGCTTCACGTGAAAAAAAACAAAAAACAACAAACAAAAAACCAGACTGAAGCCTGGTTTGGGATCCAAGTGAGTTTTATGAAAGTCCGAAGCAGTTTCAGATTTTACAGTAAATGGAACACAAGCCAGACAGAGCCTATAGCAAGGTTGTAGGATCGCAGCCCGGCTGTGCTGCACTGGGTGTTGGAGGCGCTGGGAGAGGACACCAGAGCAAAACCTCTGACTTTCAGGGGTCTGTTGGGAGACATGGTGGAAACTACTGGTGGACCCCATTTGTTGAATCAAATTCACCTGGCCTAGATGGACCAATCCAGGTGTAAATTTCACCTCGGTGTACCACCCCTTCCTGGCTAGGAGCTCAAATGTAACAAAGTTTTTGATCTTTATTTACTGTATGTTTTTTCACATAAATATGAGGTGGTTGAAAATATCAGAGCTTGGGGCAGGTGCAAATTAGTCTTCAAAGGGACATCATCGCCTTTTCACAATTTAAAGAGTGGTCTTTCACACCACATTTGCCCAATGCAAATCGTTGTCTGATTTCTAGATTGCTACTTCAGTGGGTATTGGGTATGAATCCAAGTAAAATAAAATTCTGGACAACTTTGACGTTGACTCTGTCTATCACAATGTTGGTTTTGTGGTCCGTTTGTGAGGATTTTTGTTTTCTTTACATTGAGTTGTACTCCATGCTAAAGGCTGAAGTCCTGGATCTTCCCCAATAAATATTCAAGTTCTTTACCCCTTCAGCAAACCAAGTTGTGTCATCTGCATACCACTGTTTTTAAATTCACCTTTCTCCAATCCTGACTCTCTCTCTCTCTCTCTCTCTCTCCCATATCTATATATAATTTCTGGCTTCTTGGATTGATTGCTCAGCATACAGATTGAAAACACAGGGTGAATGAATACCACCCTGACACACACCTTTTCTGATTTTAAAACAGGCAGTAGCCCCTTGTTTTGTTTGAATAAGTGCTTTATGGCTACGCACAAGTTTCAAATGAATACAATTTGCTGTGTTAGTCCTGGTAGGCTAGAGGAACAAATTTCCTTACATATAGATATAAGGAAAAAGTTTATATACAAGAGGAACAGGACATTGAGTCCAGTCCAGTTCAAAGTCACAAGTCCGATATTAACCCATATACCAGAAATCATTCTATAAAGTCTCCTTCCAACTCACGAAGTCACAGGTCAGTGGACACAGAATCCAAGCGCTGGCGAGGTCTCCACATGGCTCTTCGCTTCCAGGGCTCAGGGTCCATCAACAGCATGCCGTGGTGGCAGAAGCAACTCATCGCTGGAAGCTGTCTCCATGTGGCTGCCTCAGCTTCAGAGGTCTGGCTCCATCAGGGTAAAGTCGTGTGGTCTCTCTGCCGGCTCCTCCAGCTTCTCGGACACTGCCATCTTGTTTTGTCTGTGATTCATCATCTCTCAGAGTAACTCCCAACAACTGGGGAAGATAGCTTCTCATCTTCATGAGGGAAATATCGCGAGATTTCCCAGAAGTCTCAGGAGAAAGCCATGCCTACATAGAGGCCTCATTGGCTACTCAATGGCTATCTCCAGATTAACAGGGTAGACTTCACCCCTACATTTCAATCATAAAATTAACATAAGCACATGACTGCCACTTTTGCTAACTGCGATAGAGTTGATTTAGTTTCAAGGCAACCATATAGGGCAGAGTAGAACTACACCTTTGGTTTTCTGAGAATTGAATAGGTTAGAACTGATGACCTTGCAGTTAGTAGCCAAATGAGTTACCCACTCCATGACCAAGGCTTCTGTGAACACAAGTGTCTGGAGTTCTCATTTTCTCAATGTTACCTATGATTTGTTATTTTCCACACAGGCAAACACATTTCTGGTATTTTCTGTTTTCAGCCAAGATTTATTTTGCATCAATGATGATATCGTTCCATAGTCTCTTTTGAATCTGGCTTGAATTTCTGTTAGTTTCCTATTGATATATGGCTGCAACCATTTTTGTCTCCTGAATAATTTTCCTTGCACATAATGTTGACAATATTGTTTGATAATTTTTGCATTCTGTTTGATTCCCTTTCTGTGGAGTGGGCATGGGTATTGATCTCTTCCAATCATTTGGCCAAGTAGTTGTCTTCCAAACTCTTGGCATAGACAAGTGAATATTTCCAGCATTTCATCCCTTTGTGGAAACATCTCATTTGGTGCTCCCTCAGATTCTAGGGCTTTAATTTTCACCAATGCCTTTAGAGCAACTTGGACTTTTCCCTGCAACTATCTGTTCTTGATCATATGGTACCTCTTGAACACTGGCTTATTATTTCTTTTTGGTATGTAATGTCCTCTTCATCCTTGAAGAAGGCAGAAAATCATCAAACAGTAGAAAAGAAAAAAGAGAGACTAAAGTATTTGTCAGTCAGCATGCTGAAACTTGTAATTGAATAAAGAGCAGTTAAAATGAACAGCATAAAACAAAATCAGTGGAGTTGTCAGGACAATGAATCAATATTTGCCGTGTATCAGAACAGTTCTTTAAGTTTCCTGTGACATTCCAGTAGGTACTTTTAATAGCTAAATGACATTAGATGACTTTAATGATTTAATGACATTCTGGTAGGTACCTTTAATTTTCTCTCCCAACCTTATCTCACTCTTAGTCTGATGTTTTTGATATTACTGACCATTTTCTTCATGTTAAAATGATTTACATGCTTGACTTTAGCAACAATGCTAGCCTCTACTCATTGTCTCGACCCTCCTTCTGCTTCATTTGTAAAATACCAGCAAGTAATACCAAATCATTTCTTGACATCATCCCTACCAAGAACAAAAAAGACTTTTCTTCCCTAACTTTGAAAACCAGAGGACTCAATGAATGACATCGTTTACTGCCAAGTTATAGAAATAAAGGGACAAAAGGATCACTAACACTGTTGTTCTTGAAGAAGAAGTAAATAAAAACATAATTCTTTGAATTTTTATTGCTGACTGCTTTACAATAACTGGGTCAACTCAGCTGGCTGGAGACATGCATAGAATCTTTACCAAAGTACAT
>PVJH01040054.1:0-15976 GCA_004026705.1 Nesogale talazaci
CAGGCAAGGCAGGCACAGTCTTCCCATAGGCAGCAACCACAGGATGGGTCAGCAACAGTCAGGAGTCTGGAACTTAGTGAAGGAGGCTCTGAGGGGATCTTGAACTCCAGCATGGCAAAAGGCTCCACCAGCTTCAAGCTCAAGCAATGTACACACCAGCAGCATAGTGAAGCAGGTCTAAAAGGAGCCTTAAGTGCTAGTTGCATGGTCCATGTGTTGGCTTGACCTACAGGTGGTGTAGCACACAAATTGCGGCAGAGAGCCAATTGAAGCAGCGGCACACTGGCCCAATCATCAGGGAGCAAGTGGGAGAGGCGATTCCAGCAGTCTTTATTTATTTTGTTCATCCTCCAATCAAGCTTCAACCTGATTAAACTCCACCAAATGTTCCTATTGTCCTACTTGGCACAATAAACCTATCACAACTCCCTTACCGACTTGTCTAATACTCCCACTAATCTCACTATGAGGAATTGGTCCATCTATCAAACCTCCAACCCTGGCAGCAGTGAGCCACACAGATCAATTCAATACTATCACACCTGGCACAAGCAGTAAACTATTGATCCATCTTTTGGGGGTCTTCCATGTGCCTATCCTGAACTGCATGATAAGATACCGAGGTATAATTCCTCATTCAACACTGAACCTTCCCTGTCCATGCCCAGTGTGCACTTCACCCTGCCTATGAAGCAACATGACTCTGGCTACTGGTATACCATATGAACCTTCTACACTTTATCAAATCCTCCAGGTCATCTGAGAATGCAAATAGTGCCCCAGCCTTCCCAACCTCACAAAGATACCAATACATGGCTAAACAAAGAGTCGGCCTCACAGATTAGAGCAGAAATGCCCTCTTGATTTGCAAACAGAAACCATTCTGCTGTCCAGAGGCTGTCCTCACAGAATACACCAACATGGAAGGACTACAGCTTGTAGAGGGATCCTGATGACTTGACACCTAAAGACACCCTGTGATGTGTGGGAGGAAATTAACCCCCCCACAACCCAATGGGTTCTAAGGAATGGTTCTAGAATGAAAAAGAAATAAAAGAGACAGACAAAGGATATAATGTGCTCATCTCCTCCATGGAGTCAGGTTCAAAAAAAAGAGTGAGTGAATATATATATATTTATATATTTATATAATATATAATATATACTATATTATATATACAATATATCATATATAATATTATATAATATATTATATAATGTATATAAATATATACATTATCAACTTATATAGTCTTGGGACATGAAAGCTCCCTTCACTACAGAAAACCACATACGGAACAAGGTGGGCTATGTCCTAATTTACATTTTCTTTAGCTTATTGGGGGAGTTAACTAAACCAGTGCTGGGGACAGATAGAAGGGAGTCAACTGTTCTTTGAGTGGGAAGAACAATAGAAACATGTCTGCTCCTATAGATAATGGCAGCTGGCTGCATAGGGCACAGCCATGTGGTCGCAAGGGGCTCCTCTAAAGTAGCACGACTATAGGGGAATACTGTGGAGAATGATCTTTATTCTGGAGGATGTGACTGGACCTCATCTCAACCTCATGAAGTGTAAGGCCTCACTGTGAGATAATATTGAGTCTGATTCTTATTTCACTATAAGAGCAGGTTCAAAAGGGCACTATCTGCAACCAGAAAAGTTACAGATAAGAGATATGAAGAGGAGAGCCAAAGTTGAGGCATGGGGGTCTCTGAAGCAGAAACACTCCAGGGCCCTTAATTTTATTGAAGGTAGGTTTAAGTACCTTTCCTGCACGTAACCTGCAACTCATGACAGGACTGCACAATGGGACAATTCACAATTCTTTCAATGTTCACAAAGACGCATTAACACATCAGTCGAGTTATTCATAGACAGGAGGGGAGTACAAGGTTGGGAGCATGAAGTAACTTATAAGTTTGCAGACTGCTGCCTTCTGCAACATTAGTCAGGAAGCATGAGGCATGTGTCTGTTTATCTTAGGTAGAGACAGGCCAGTTATTGCTTCATCAGCTCACCCGGCTGAGCCATCAACATTCTCCCACAGACCATGAACCATGGAAACATAGAACTCATTCTATGATCCAAGCATATCCCGATACCAAAACCAGAAAAGGAGTCCACAAAGACAGAAAACTACACATTAATATATCCCATCAATATGGATGAAAAAATCCTCAACAAAATTCTGGTCAATAGAATCCAACAGCATATTTTAAAAATGCATCGTAACATAGTTGGATTCATACAAGAGATGCAGAATTCCAGAATGACTTGATATTTGAAAAACAATCAATGTAATTAACCACAAAAATGAGACAGAATTACTGGATCATATCAATAGATGTAGAAAGAGCATTTGACAACGCCCAACACTCATTTCTAATGAAAACATTCAATACAATAAGACTAAAAAGGAAATTCCTCAGCATAATAAAGGCAATATATGAAAATCCAAAGCCAGTATCATGTTCAATTGGGAACAACTGAACAAAGCTCTCCAAAAATAGTAACTAGAAAGGGTGCCCCTTATCACCACTGTTATTCACATAAGGCTGGAAGTCTTAACAAGAACCATTAGACAACAATAAGAAAAGAAAGAATACAATTGGACAAAGAAAAAATGAAGCTGATGCTATTTGTAGACAATGTGATTTTATTTAGAAAAAAATCCTAAGAACTCCATTAAATGCTGTTAAAATATTTTAGGAATTTGGTAAAGTAGCAGGATACATGGTTAACAAACAGAAATCGACCAAATACCTATATACTATCAAAAAAAATTTCATAAAAGACATCAAGAAAACAATGCCATTAATAATAGCCACACAAGAGATGAAATACTTAGGGATAAAAACCTAACCAAAGAAACAAAAGGTCTACGTAGACAAGACTAAAGAATGTTATCACAAGAAATGAAATAAGACTTGCACAAAGGGAAGAATATTCCATATTCATGGTTAGACACACTATTGTAAGAATTTCAATATTACCTAAAGCAATTTATGAATACAAAACAATCCCGATTTAAGCCTTAACTTCATTCATTAAAGATATATAAAAATTAGTACCAAATACATATAGAAAGGAAGGAGTCCCAGAGTAAGCAAGTAGCTTTTTTAAAAAGTCAGAATCTTTGTGCTACACAACCTCAAAAACCTACTACATAGTCACAGTAGACAAAAAAAAACTAATACTGACACATAGAACAACTGAACACAATAGGAACCCCCAAAGTGAAGCATCCACCTATAGGTAACTGATTTTAGACAAAGGACTAAAAAATATTGAATGCAAAAGGTATACTCTCTTCAACAAATGTAAGGAAAAATTAGATTTCTATCTACAGAACCCATACTCCCAACAGGACCCAAGAGGACCCATACTCCTCACAAAATGAGGTCACGGTGAATTAGAACCCAATAGCAATAAGAGTCATCAATGAGAAAGGCGGTACAAACGTAAGGAACGTATTCCAGGACATACACAGACTACTAAATAAAATCAAGGAAGCATACATAGTGGAAAACAAAACAAATTATTGGGGCCTATTAAACATAAAACACTTAAGCACATGAAAATACTTCCTCAAAAGAGTAAAATGAGAGCCCACAGATTGGAGGGGGTGGGAATCTTTAAAAATAGCATAGACAAGGGACTAATTGTCTAAAATTTATAGAATTCTGCAAAATTTAAATAAAAGGAGAAATAATAAAAGTAGAGAGTGGGGGAAAGAACTGAATAGGCAATTCAGAGGGGGAAAAGTTGAATGACTAACAAAAATATGAAGAAATACTCATGATCACTGTCTGAGAAATGAAAATGAGGATGACATATCACCTCACACCTACAAAATAATTCCAATAAAAAAAGACAGATCATAAATGCAGAAAAAACTGGAGAGGTTTAAATGATTATACACGGCTACTGGGCTTATAAATGTGAACAACCATGAAGAAAGCAAGAAGGTTTATTTAAAACAACTTGAAATAGTAATAACATATGGTTTAGCCATACCTTTGTTGAGCATATACCCCCCACAATAAGAGAAAAAACATAAATGGATATATGCTCTCCTGTGTTCATTGCTAGCTCAATATAGAGCCTCCAATCTGTGGGCTTTCATTTTCCTATTTTGAAGGAGTATTTTGATGTGCCTAAGTGTTTTATATTTAATAGGCCCCAATAATTTGCTTTGCTCACAAGTAGGCAGGGTCTCTCCTCATGATTTGGAAGACCAGATTTTAAAAATTACATGACCTGCGAGCAGAAAACTGCCTTTGTCCTGGTATTCATCTTCAGAGCAGTGAACTCATACAATATTCATCCGCTGGTGCCTTACAAATTCTATTAAGCATAATGGTTTCCAGGTCCATATATGTAATGAGGCATTTCCTGGGTTCATCACTGTCCTTTAGAGATGCATAAGATTCATTGTGCCTCCAATTGTTCACAATATCATGAAGCTAGAAACAGCCCAAATATCCATCAGTGAAGAATAAAGAAGGAGCCCTGATGGCATAGTGGTTCCACATTGGGCTGTGATCCAAAATACCAGCTGTTCAAAACTGCCCTCAGCAATAAGAGAGATAAGGATCCATGCAAGAGTGGGACTGAAAAGCATGTATGCGTCAGATTAGAAGATTCCATTTTTGTTGGTGGGTAAACCAGGAGAAGCAATCACCATATCAAGAAAAATGCTTAACAATACTTGTATAGAACCCCAGGGGAGCGTGTGCCTGGCGCTATGTTCTTAATTGGACACTCGAACTAGTTTCTATCCAGCCTTTGGTAACCCAGGAGAGGTGCTATAGATTACTGGTACTTTAGACACTGTCCTTTTTTCTTTCTTAAGTAATACCAGAATGTTTAGATGTGCAAATCCCATTAATCTAACTAAAATCCTTCTACTAGACTACCCAGACACTAGACCCACCCTGCACAAAAGAGTCCTCAATATGTGCTGCTCTCGGGCACCATCTTGATCTTCCTATTCAAAAAAAATATTTCTTATGACATGATCCTGTTCAATGCTTGCCTTCATGACGAGATCACTGAAGATATGGGTGCTACAGTAAACAGTGGTGAAGAAAACAGATGCTGTCCAACTATCAGAAATAATCATGTCCAGTGTATTAAAGACTTATCTTTTAAATTAACAGCCATCAAAGTGAAGCTTCAATTAAATCTATATGGGAGAAGCACACCAGCCAGTGTGATCGCAGGATTATAAGTAATAAAATCCAAATCCAAAGGACATAATTGTATCAGAGCTTAAATGTGAACACTCAGTTTGCAGAAAGCTATGGTTGACAATGGAAGCCCCAAATCCATTTGCAGAATCCCTATGTGATATAAGCCTCCAGTGAATTCCTTATAAGGACACAATGGGGATGGGACCAGCCTTGCTGTCAGACAGAGAACATTGTAAAGTCAATTATGGGAGGTGTAGTACTTTAGATATAACATTTCATAATTGTATTTTCTCTCTTCCTTTTCAACCACTTTTTTCTTGTTTCTGTTATGTTTCTCAGTTTATGAAGTAAAGGAAGAGGGTATGCATAGAGACAATAGCTGATGTAATAGCTTATTAGGGACATGGGGCAGGATGGCCTAGAGGAATTGGTAAGCAAATAATGAATACAGAAGGAAGGGGGTGCACCAGAACTGATTGTGCACCAGAACTGATAAGCAATCCTTTAAAAACTCAACTTAGCTATAGAAGTATATGCTATATGAATTTTAAATCAAAATGATTGGGGGGCATGAAATAAAGATATATGGCAATTTCACTGACATATCAACCCATGTAAATAGTTCACAAAGTAAAATACAGGTATGAATTAATTATAAAAAATAAGATAATTAAGTTGCAATTAAGGATGACTTCCAGACACAATAAATTATATTAAATATAGAATATTTAATATAAACTTCAGAGTATCCACAAAGGACATTTATAAATTATGTTTTTGTTTTTTTTGTTTTTGTTTTTGGGCATCGCTTCCTTCTGATGGTGGGAGCAGGAGGCTCAGCCTTTGCTCCTGTGGAGCCACTGTTGGAATTGAACCTCCATCCCAGTGGGCCACAGTCCCACACACAACCACTACACGACCGGGGCTTAGTCCAGGACAATTTATAAATTTTATGATTAAAAATAAAGAATAAAATTTCAAAAACTCGGCAAATAAAAAATACAAAAATAACACATGAAAGGAAAATTCATATGAAAAAGAACTTAAGGCAGAAAGTTAAAGTAATTATTATAAAACTGTTAGCATCATGAGAAAGCATAACAAACTAGCAGCAGTAAATTCTTGCCTACATATAATCACATTGAATATAAACAGATTAAATGAACTAATCCAGAGGCAAACAATGGTAGAATAGATAAAATACACATCCCATTAATCTGCAAGAGATATCGCTTAGATACAATTTGACCAAACAAGGGGGAAAGACAGCAAAGACTCAAAATCAGAGTAGAAGTAAATGAAAATGGAAAACAACAGTAACATCAACAAGCATAGAAGTTGATTGTTTGAAAGAATTGCTACAATCGACAAATTCACAAAGATAAAAATAGGGAATATGAAAACAACCAACCAAAACAAAAAAAATTGTCAATATTACAACTGGTCTGAAAGAGAAAAAGAGGATTATCACAGAATGCTATGATGAAATTTAATCCAACAAATTTGAAAACATAGAAAAATCAAGAAATCGTAGTAATACAGTACCTGCTTCAATTAATACAACCAGACAAAGAAAATCTAAAAAAAAAACATTGCAAAAGAAGAGAGTGAAGGTATCATTTTTAAAAGAACATCCCCTTATTTAAGACAAAGTTTTGTATTTTTATAATTCTTTCTTAATCAGTACTTTCTCCTCTGTTGATCTTCTTAAAATATATACATATACATATACACATATTTGTTGTTGTTGTTGCAGGCACAGTGTCAATTTATCTCAACAAGCGACTTCTTCCTTTTCTTGGCCCCTCCACTTTACCAAACATGATGTCCTTCTCCAGGGACCGATCCTTTGTTTTCCATGCGTATATACTAGTGTACAGTTCTAACATGCATCACCTCACCTGGAAAGTCATCCTCTCTTACCTGAATAAGTTTTAGTAGAAGCGAGAAGTGCTATGACTTTCAGATATTTCTGTCTTCTGGCTCTGGACCCTACATTTGGCTCAACTCCCTGTCACCTTTGAACTGAATAGCACCACCACCATGTAAGTCATTTCCTCAAAAGAGGAGGGCAATGTGGGACGGAACACAATAGCATTTTGGAAGAGTTGGACATTTGGGACATCTTTAATTTCCAATTATTTGGGACCAGTCTGGTTTCAATTCTTCTAAAAGAAATTATTAACACACAGGGTTCCTTTTTAAAGAATAATAATGAGTCTTTAAAACATCCCATAATATGGATGAATCTGGAGGATCTTTTGCTGATGAAAAACCTCAATAACAAATATTATTTTTATAAAACAATACTTTTATAAAAAGATAAAAACAAAAGTATAGATCTAGCTTAAATGAAAAGGTAGAGTTATATGTGGTATATATAGACAGAGACAGAGATAGAGATCAATGCTCATTGGTGGATACCAGGATTGGGAGGGGATAGAGAGGGAATAGCACTATTGGGATAAAATACATATTTATATTTTTGGTGATTGGAAAGGTAGCTCAAATTATGGATGTCATACAGATAGCTTGAACAAGATAATGTCTCTAAAATGCATAAGAGAAAATCATATCTTTGGAAAAAGATAAGACAAAATAATTTTGAAACAATACCAATAACAACCAAAAGTTATGTTTGGGATAAAACAAGTATGTATATAGCAATATAGGTATATCAGGAGGTTTCAAAAAGTTTATGGAAAAATATAATTAAAGATAACATATTTGGGCATAAATAAAACTTTAAAATCATATTATTGAGGGATCTTACAGTTCTCATAGCATTCCATATATCAATTGTATCAAGCATATCTGTTCATATGTTGCCATGATCATTTACAAAGCATTTTCTACTTGAGCCCTGGGTATAAGTTTTTCTTTTGTCCTCTCCCTCCCCCACCATTGTGAGTCCTTGATCAATTATATATTGTTATTATTATTATTTCACATCTTACACTGTCTACTGTCTCCCTTCACCCATATTTCTATTACTCATCCCCTTCTAGGAGCGACTATATATCCAATCTTGTGATGGGTTCCCCCTTCCTACCCTTTCCCTCTCCCTGATAATCCTGCTACCCTCATGCTACCGCTGCTCCCACTACTGTTTCTGAGGGGTTTATCTGCATGAATTCCATGTATTGAAAATTCTAGTCTGTACCAATATGTGTTCTCTGGTCTAGCCAGATTTGTAATGTAGAACTGGGTCATGGTAGTGGGGAGAAGGGGGAGCATTCAGAAAATAGAGGAATGGTGTGTGTTTCATCGATATTATGCAACACCTTAGTTGAATCATTCTTTCCTTATAACCCTTTCATGCATGGATATCCAATTACCTACAGATAGGCTTTGGGTCTCCACTCCAAACCTCTTCATTCATATCAAAATAGTTGTTTGTTTTGAATCATTTGATGGCTGATACCTGCTCTCATAGACACCTCATGATCACGCAGGCTGATATGCTTCTTCCACATGGGCTTATTTGTTTCCCTGCTGGATGACTGCTTGTTTAATTTCAAGTCTTTATGACCTGAGATACTATATATTTTGATAGCTAGATATCAGCCACTCTCTTCACCACATTTGCTTATGTACCTATTTTGTCTCCAGTGTCAGGAAGGAAAGTATCAAAAAACCAGATTATTAGAACAAAGTGCTCTTGTGTTAGGAAGGTCCTAGGACCAAAGTCCATCTGCTATCTTAATACTTAGAAAATAAATATATGTACATTGTTCTCTACCCCTTCATCGTAAATTAGTATATTCATATATAATGCCTATAGCTATACCTTCATAAATAGCTTTTGCCTCAGACTTCTTTCCTCATTTTCCTTTCACTGTCCTCCTATCCCACTATCATGCTCATCCTCTATTCAGTTCTCAGTAATTCCTCTTGGACTCATTGTATTTAATTAAACTCCAACACACCTTATACACCTTCCTTGCTATCAATTTTAGATCAGTTTTTCCCTTATCCTTGAGTTTGTGGGCTCCTCAAGCATGCCCTCCTTTCCCATGTCCCCCTGGAATCACCGATCCATTGCTTTCTCCTCAGGATTGTTTACCCTGCCTATCTTCTATAGCTAGAGATAGGGTGAAATATAAACAAAAGCAAAAACAAACAAGAAAAAACAATGAGAACAAACATGAATAGATAGTTCTAGGTCTTTTTACTGAACCTTTTGTATGTTTACTTATCAAGTCTCATGTACAGCCAAAACCAACAGCTACTACAAAACAATCAATAGAAATAAATGTCAATGACTGAAGATTACCCAAACTCTATAGATATTTACAGATATCTTCAAACAGCGAAAAAAATACACCTTCTTCTCTAACATAGGCCATATACTGGGTCATAAGGCAAAATCGAGAAAATTCAAACTCGTAGAGATCATTCAAACCCTCTTTCCTGACCATAGCAACATAGCACTGGAAATCAACAATAGAATGAAAGCAACAACAAAATGAAAAAGACTTAGAGATGGGAAATAACCCAAATTAGAGAGGAAACTATACATTACCTAGAAACCAGTGAGAATGACAATACAACAGAGCAAAATATATTGGCTGCAGCAAAAGCATTTATTAGAGATCACTTTATTGCGATAAATGCAAACTTGAAAAAAGAAGAATCATGGTCAGCATCTTAACACAACACCTCCAGTAAACAGAACAGCGTCATAAATCTTTCATCAGCAAGAGAAACTAACCATACAAATCAGAACAGAAATAATGAATTATAAAAAAAAGTCGACAAAGCAAAAGGTAGGTTCTTTGAAGGAATCAACAAAATTGTGAAAACATTAGCAAATATAACAAAGGAAAAGAAGAAGCAGATGTCAATATTTAGAAGAGAAGCCATGCAGACCCTATTGAAAAATTTAAAAATTAATAACACAATACTAAAAAGACTATATTCCACTAAAGTCAATAATTTGGAGGACATGGACAAATACCTAGAAAGTCACTCACCACTCTCACCCCTACCCCCCAATTCACACATATGTACATTAAGAGCTGGAACAGAATCTTAGCAAAAGAAGAAACAGATAAAGTAATCAAGAAACCCCCAACTAAAAAGAAGTACCAGTCCAGATGGCTTCACAGGAAAATTCTACCAAGCATTCAGAAAAGAGCTGAAACCAATCCTACACAAACTCTTCCAGAACATGGAAAGGAACAACAAATTCCCAAACTCATTCTATGAAGCTATTATAACCCTGCAACCAAAGCCAAAGACCCCATAAGGATAGAGAATTACAGAACAATATCTCTCATGAACATTAATGCAAAAATCCTCAACAAAATCCTGACCGATAGAATCCAACAACATACAAAAAATATAATACATAATGCCCAAGTGCAATTCACACCAGGGATGCAGATATGAGTCAACACTGGAAAAACAAAGAACATAATTCAACATATTAATAAGAAAAAAGATAAGATCAATATGATCATATCAATTGATAAAGAAAAAGCATCTGATAACATCCAACACTGTTGAAAAACTGTCAAGGAGGTAGGATTAGAAAAGAAAAACCTCATTACAATTAAAGTCATATACACAAAAAATAATAGCCAATATTACCCTCAATGGAGAAAAGCTAAAAAAATTCCAACCTGACAAGGATGTGCCCTTATCCCCACTTTTATTCAATTTTGTATTTAGATTCTAGCCAGTATCATAAGACAATGACAACAAATCAAAGGAGTACAATTTGGTAACAAAGAAGGGAAACTTTTGCTACTTGCAGATGAAATGATTTTATATATTGAGAATCCTAAGCTTTCCACAAAAGGATTGCTGGAAACCATAGAGTTTAATAGAGTATCAGGATAAAAGATTAATAAGCAGATATCAATTGGATTCCTATCTATCACTCAAAGGAATACAGGAAAAGTTATCGAGGAATCAGTTCCATTCATAATAGCCACGCAAATGTTGAAATATCTATGAATAAACCTAACAACAACAAAAGACTCATAAGAAGAAAACTACAAAGCATTAATATAAAGAAAATTAATATAAGAAATTTGAATGGATCCACACAAATGGAAGAATATTCAGTTTTTTTGATTCAGAAGACTCAATATTGTGAAAATGTCAACAATACCTAAAACAATCTAGAAATTCAAAGCAGTCCCAATAGAAATTCCAGCATTGCTCATCATAAAAATGGGAAAGAATGCCTGCATACATGATGAACTCCACAAAAAGAACAACAAGGTAAGTAGTCTTGCACTAAATGACCTCAAAACCCATTATACAGTACAGTTGTAAAAGCAGTCTGGTACTAGTATAAGGATATATACACGGGCCAATGGGTCAGAAAGGTACTGAAATAAAAACAGTCACTACAGACAATTGATTTTGACAAAGACTTCCCCCAAATTTAAATAGGAAGTAGATGTCCTTTTCAATAAATAGTGGTGGAAAAGTTGTACATCCACTTGAAAAAGAATGAGACAAGATTCTTATCTCACCCCATGTGCAAAAACACTCACAAAATGTCAAAGACCTACCTGTAAAACCCAAAACTTTGAGGATCATCAACAGAAAAAAAAATGGACAAAGCTAGAAACCCTAGTGCAGGGAATGCCATGATTTTCAGAAATAACAAAGGAAGTACACTATGAAGATAGGTAAGTGGAACCTGTTTAAAAGAACCACTGTGGACATTGAAAGACTTTGTTAAAAGGGTAAAAAGAGAGGCCACTGACTGGGAAAAGTTACTTAGTAATGACACAACGAAGAACAAAGTATTAAAATCTACAATATTTTGCAAGCTTGCCACAAGAAAAAAGCTAATAATCTTCTCAGAATCTGGGCAAAGGACCTGAACAGACAATTCACAAAAGATGACACACAAATTGCTAATAAAAACATGAGGAAATGCTCTAGGTCATTAGCCATCGGGGAAATGCAAGTCACAGCATACCTAAGATAACCCCTAATGTCCATTACTCTAGCCCACTCTTTTAAAAAACTGAAGACCAAAAAATGTTGGAGATGGTGTGATGAAATAGAAAGTCTTATTCACTCTGGATAGACTTGTAAATATGTACAGCTGCTATGGAAAGCAATATAGTGATAGCTAAAACAGATGGCAATTAAAATACCATGTGATCCAGCAATACCATTACTGGGCATATACTCAAAAGAAATAAGAAACAGATCATGAACAGATGTTTTCTCCCCCAGGGTCATTTCAGCACAATAGCAAGAAGCTGAAAACAGCCTAAATTCCCACCAGTAGAAGAGAGGACAACAAAAAATTCTGGCAGAAGGGTGGCGGGGAGAAGAGTTAGTCAGGGTGCAGTGTAACAATAACGAAGCATACAATTTTCCTCTCTAGTTCTTAAATGCTTTCTCCCCCCAACTATCATGATCCCAGTTCTACTTTACAAACTCAGGTAGATTGGAAAAGGTACATTGGCACAGATGGGAACTGGGCATACAGGGAATCCAGAACAAAGGAACGGCTCCAAACCAGTGGCGGGAGTGGAGATACCAGGAGGGTGGAGGGAAGGTAGGGTAGAAAGGGGGAGTCAATTACAATGATCTACATATAGTCTCTTATCTGGAGGATGGACAGCGAAGGAGTGGGCACATCAGGCAGTGTAAGATGTGACAAAATAATAACTATTTATAAATTTTCAAGGATTCATGAAGGAGGGGGAGCAAGGAGAGAGGTGAAAAAAAAGGAGCTTATGTCAAGGGCTCAAGTAGAAACCAAATGTTTTGAGAATGATGATGAAAGCAAGTGTACAAAGGTGTGGACAAATTGTATGTATGTATGTATGTGATAAGTGTTGAATCCAAAAAAAATAAATTATTTTTAAAAATCCAAAAAAGTCTGGCATATACACACAAGGGAATACTATGCATCCCTAAAAAAGCAGCATGACACTATGAAACACCTGTGGAGGGATCTGGAAGAACAAATACTGTATGAGTCTACTGTGGTAGAAAAAAGCTTGAGGAGCAAGCTCAAGCTTGTAGGGCATCCATTCCTCTGGCTTGGGAGCCAGCTATCCTAGGAGAGAGCCTGACTGGTGCCAATGAACCAGACGCCATCCACTCCTGGTAATCATAGTATAAATCACTTGGCTGGATGGTGCTTCATGTTAGGTGGGATCAAATGGTCCAGGGTTTGGGGTGAGGGGTGGGATGTTGTTGGCCAAATGATTGCCATGTGGATCTGCAGTGAAGTCCCTAGAGAGTGGGATGAGACTTTTGATGGGAAGGGCAATGCCAGAGAGCATAGGTGCATTTCAGGAAGGGAGGGAGGGATGACCTCCAAGTAGGGGGAGAAGAGACTGAGGATGCTTTTGGGGACACTGCATGGGGAGTGTCTTTGGTGCTGTGGAGCAGGTGGGCAAAACATTGTTATCGGGCATCTGAGAGTGTCCTAGGAACTCAGGGCAAATGCTATGGAATGCTGGGACACTGAATTCTGGATCCTCGGGGTACATGGCATGCTCCAGAGGCTGCATCAGTAAGATCCCATACAGGAATTCCACTAGGTGAACTTCACCACTCCTTAGACATACTTGCAGCCTTAGGACTTAAATCAGAAAACACATGTTGTCTGAAGAAGCATAAGAGAGCTATACCAAGAGTGGTGAACTGTTGGTTGGCAGGCAAACTAGGGCTTGCTACATCAATGCCCTGTATGTTGTATTAAGATATGTACTACTCAAGCAATCATCTGATGGACATTGTTTTATTTTGTATATGCTGTGCTATGCCATGAGGATATGACTCTTAATGTTATGTTGGTTTTCTGGAGTTTTATTGGTAAATGACACCCAGAACTGCTGAGTTTAAAGGGACAGAAAATAGAACAAGGGTTTGTGAAGGTGTGCATCATGGAGTGCCAATTTAATAGGACAAATTGTTCTTGCATTGAGGAAGTAGTTGAGTGGAGGCCCAATATCCATCTGTTATGTTAATACTAAACCTATAAATGTATACTTGTATATCTATTCCTCCCATACATAAATATATTTGCATATGTACATGCTTATATTTAGATCTCATAAATGCCCTTTGCCTTCTAGTTCTTTCCTTTATTTCCTTTTACTTTTCTCTTATTCTACTCTCATGCTCAGCCTTTATTTGGGTTTCAGTAATTTCTCTTGGTTACACTGCCCTTGATCAAGCCCTACCAAACCTCTCACAACCTCCTTGCCACTGATTTTGGGTTACTTGTTGTTCTCTTGTCCCTGGGTTTATCAACATCACCTCCTTTCCCCCACCTCCCTCTTATCCATGTCCTGTTGTTTACTACTCCAGACTGTTCATCCAGCCTATGTTATCTAGATAGAGCTGCAAAGATAATAATATACACCAAAAATATAAGACATAACAAAACAAAACCACATAAGAAAATGAAATGACAACTTAAAAAAAACATTGACAAAAAAATAAAGGAATAAATAAAAGAAAAACCTGAAAATAGTTCAATGTCTGCTTCTTTACCTCTAGGAGTGTCCTTTAGTCGAGTCTGATGGGGTGCCATGCCCTGACCCCAAAGTTGATCCTTGGGACCTCCCTGCTCTGCCCCTACCCCCCACCCCCCGCTGCTCTACCTCATGCCCTTAGTGTTTTGCCTAAGTGGCACTCCATGATGCACGCCTCCCCATCACGTTCATGAAAACAAATGCGTGCATAAGCAAAAGAGGTGAAGAAAGCTGATGGTGTCTGGTTATCAAAAGATATATTGTCTGGGATATTAAAGGTTTGAAGATGAACAAGCAACAAAGCCTATGTGGAAGAAGAACACCAGCCTGTGTGAACATGAGGTGTTGAAGGGATCAGGTATCAAGGCTCAAAGAACAAAAATATCATATCATTGTGAATGAGGGAAAATACAGATTGAGGATCCAAAGCCCACCTTATAGAAGAGTCACAGGGAGGAGACAAGCCAGTCAGGGTGCAGTGAAGCAATTATGAAACCTACAACTTTCCTCTAGTTCTAAAATGCCCCCCACCCCCTGCCACTATCACTATCATGATCTCAGTACTACATTACAAATCCGGCTGGACCAGAGGAAGTAGACTCCTACAGATAGGAAACGCAGGGAATCCAGGACAGATAATTTCTTCAGGACCAGTGGTGAGAGTAGTGATACTGGAGGGTGCAGGGAAGGTGGTATAGAAAGGGGGAACCAATTATAAGGATATACATCCTCCTTCCTGGGGGATGGACAACAGGAAAGTGGGTGAAGGGAGGCATTGGACAGTGTAAGATATGATAAAATTATAATAATTTATAAATTATCAAGGGCTCATGAGGGAGGAGGAAAATGAGGAGCTGATACCACTTAAATAGAAAGCAAATTTTTTGAGAATGACGAGCACAATAAATGTACAAATATGCTTGACATACAACGAATGTATGTATGAATTGTGATGAGTTTTACAAGCCCCCAATAAAATGACCTTTAAAAGAAAGAAATAAACAAACAAACAAACAAATCCAGGATAGATAAATCTACAGAGACAGAACCCAGAATAATGTTTCCTTGAGAACATAGAGGCAGATCTTGGGCCGGGGTAGGGGAATAAGGGGGGAAACAGGGAGCTAATAATGATGAGTACAAGAAAATGTTCTAAAAGTGAATGTAGTGATGATTGTGCAATGCTTTTCTATGTATTGAACTTTGAACTGTGTGACATGAATTATATGCCAATAATACTGTTGGGAAAATAAAAAGATGCCAATAGAAAAAGAAATCAAACAAAACAATAGAACAAGTGTTGA
>PVJH01040055.1:0-15969 GCA_004026705.1 Nesogale talazaci
GTGTGGCATTCATTGTTAGAAAGGATCTTACTCAGTCTATCATGTTTGTGATAGTATTACATCTATCGATTTTAAGGATTTCCAATCAACATAATTATTACTTAATTTTATACACTAATTCATAACAACTAATAATAAATAAATTGAAGAATTCAACCAATTACTTCAGAAATGGATCAAACATGCAATCAATATGCATTAATATTTATTGGTGATGGCGATGCAAAATTTGAAACCAAAAAAGAACAGTAGTTGGAACATACACAGAGACTTCTTAAAAGCAATGACTTATTCATTACAAATACTTTTTCTCAATAACCCAAAAGATGATTACACATATGGACTACCCCAGATGGAATATACAGAAGTCAAATTGATTACATCTGTGAGAAGACATGATGGAGAAACTCAATATCAGTAATGAATACCAGACTGCAATAGATCATCAATTGCTCATATGTAAGTTCAGGACAATGCTGAAGAAAATTAACACAAATCCACAAGAGCATGAGTATGACAGTGAGTTCATCCACCTGAAGTTCTAGCACTTCTCAAAACAGATTTGACTCATTAAACACTGATAAAAGAAGACCTGATGAGCAGGGGTAGGGCACAAAGACCAGGCACAATTAAGGGGGAAAGCCAGAATCATTTAAAAATGGGAAAGAAAGAAAATATCAAAGTGGGTGTCAGAAGAGACCTTGAAACTTGCTTTTTATGATAGAGTAAATGAACAAATGGAAGAAAGGATGGAGTCAAGGAACTAAATAGGAAATTTCAAAGGACAGCTCAAGAAGAAAACTCCAGATAATGCAATGAGAACTACAGAGACCTAGAATTAGAAAAGCAAAAGGAAGGAGGTCAGGGACAAGATGACATCCAGGTAGACTCTCCTGCCTGGCACTGCTATTGCTAGTCCAGAAAATTAAGAGGGAAAGATGCCAACACTGAGAGGCGGGGAAGGGGGGCGGCTAAAATTAAATTCAGTGTACTGGGGTCTGGTTCAGACCATACCCTGTGATTTTCACCAACAAGGCAACTTGAGAAATGCTAAAACGCTCTAGATACACTGTGTCTGTTGGGAGGATTCTCTCAACCCTTGCCAGATCTAGCAGGATGGCATCCACCATCCCTTCCTGCACCCAAAAAATGAGATCTAGAGTGAGAAGTAATTTCCCCAGGCAGCTGTCTAAAAGTGGTCATAATCCCAGGCTCACAGAAAACCTCTGCGACCTATCCTAAGATCTTACACTTGAGATCCCCTCTATGCTACCCACCCTGCTCCTATAGCCCAGGAAACGAGTGACTACACCAGCCACTCCCTTTTCCCTCTCCCCAGGCCCTTGCCTGCAAGTGAGAGTAATGATAGGTAATTAGATTAGTAATTTGCAACAATTGAGGGGCCACTGGCATTTACCTGTGACAGAACATGGTTCCCCAGAGCACAACTGGCAGACTGTGCAGGATAGTGGCTGAAGTGATAGTATGGGGAAAACACTCCACTAATCTGGTCCCCGTCTCTGAGGAACAGCACAACATTGCCCCAGAACTCTGTCCTTTAGAATACAATTATGATAACAATCCTCATCTCCAGAGCATAGCCTAGACCTTTAACATACCAAAATGAGAAAACCGAAGAGGTTCTGATAGCTAACCACCCAAGTAAAAAGCTGGCTCCACCAGTTCTCAGCTTCACAGTCTTTAAAGGGCTAAAAAATTATGGCCAGAAAGTCCTATGCCTGCACTACAGTCCAGACACAATTGCCAGGGACAAACCTGCATACAGTTGCCTGCCTTGCCCAGATTCTGTGATGCCCCACCACCAGGGGCCACTGAGTCAGCTTGGCACCTTGGCTCCATAGCAGTGTAGTCTATCACCATAGTAGGTGACAGGGAGTCATCAAAAACACTCTTTCCAATCACGCAGAGAAAGAATGTGGGTCCCCTTTGTGCTAGTCTGTGTAGACTAAAGAAACAAATTCATAGACATTCATATGCATAAAAGATGGATCTTTCTATACAAGACAATTGAGTATTGAAAAAACATTCCAGCCCCATCCAGATCAAGTCCACAAGTCGTATATTAATCTGCTGATATCAATGTATAAATTCTTCTTCAGATCCACACAGCACATGTGATGATGTCAAATGCAGGAAGATCAAAGGCCAGTAGATGGAAATTCTTGTGGATCCAGTGACAGTATAAGCATCTCAGTGCTTGCAGGGACCTCTATGTGGCTCCTCCAGCTCAGAGCACTAGCGTACCTTCTTGTGTCTTGCCAGCTGCTAACTATCCAAGATATCCTGCTTCCAACAACCTATTTATTTCCCTATCACCTCAAAATGAGGTCACCTGACTATGACCTGACTGACAGGCTAAACCCAACCCCTCCATTCTGAACCCTCTCAAACTGACAACAGATTATATAACTAGCAAAGACCAGCCCAGGCAATTTGACCCTTTCACACAACTCTTCACCTATATATAACTTTCAAACAATAATAAAATCATATCTGCACATAGCAGTATAAAACTAAAGTACATACAATTCAATATGCACCACCCTCATTTAAACATAACATTCCCTAAGTGAACAAAACAAAAACATTCTAGGTCTAGCAATTGCAGTTAAGTAACACCTACTCCTTAATCCTATAATCCTATGAATATATTCCCCTAACTCTGTAAGTTTTTGATCCAGTTACTTCTTAACTTTATCCTCCAAATTTGGGGTATCCAAAATCTATATTTCCCACATATATCAACCCAGTGATATGAGGAAAAACCATATTCCTTGATGTAAAGAACCATCATTCAAGTGGGAATCTTGTGAAATCCACATATATAAGGAAGGTCAAATCAGAACAGACCATCCATAAAGCCAGCATGATATGCACCAATTCACAGATTCAAAATCATTTCTTCATTTGGTTGGGTTTGAGTCAAGTCAGTGTAGTCTGCTTCACTTAACTTTACCAGGGTGCTTATTGGCTGCCTCGCCTTTAGCTTATGGGCCCCATCACACATTCTCAACAACCCTAGCACCCTTCTGCTAGGTCATGAACTTCAGACCAGCATGTGGAGGACATAGAAAATACTTGGGAAAACAATTCCTCCCCTAGATTATCCAACATAGAGGTCAAGAACCTCAACAGGCCCATACCAGTAGAAGAAATATGTATATGGTTATCAAGAAGCTGTCAATGAAAAAAGCTGCCAGACCAGACCGTTTCACAGGAGAATTCTACCAAGCATTCAGGAAAGAGCTGACATCGATCCTTCACAAATTATTCTAGAGCAAATAAAAAGGTGGCAAGCCCAAACTCATTTTAAAAAGCAAACATAACTTTGCTACCTAAACAGTGTAAGGATACCGCAGGAATAGAGAATAACAGATCATTATCTCTAAAGCACATAATGCAGAAATCTTTCATGAAATATTGGTCAAAAATACAAATATATATCAATCATGTAATCCATCATGATCATGTGAAATTCATTCCAGGGATGCATGGATGGTTCAACATACAAAAATTCATAAACATTGTCCACCACATTGATAAGAAAAAGAATAAGAATCCCAGTATAATATTGATAGATGCAGGAAAATCATGTGACAACACCCAACACCAATTCCTAAACAAGACACTCAAGAATGCAGGAATAGACTGAATGTTCAAGTTACACACTACCTATGAAATGCCAGAAGACAACATCATTGTCAATGGATAAATGACAATAACAATTCCACTGAAAAGGGACCAGACAAGGATGATGTCCCCTGTTCCCATTTCTATTCAAAATTTTACTGAATATCCTAACAGCATAAGACAGTGGAAAGATATTAAAGATATCCATCTGAGAGAGGAGGAGGGAAAACTATCACTATTTATAGACAACATGATTCCTTTGAAAATCCCAAAAGGTAGGCTGAGCCCCGGTGGTGCAGTGGTTGTGTGCGGGACTGCAGCCCACTGGGATGGAGGTTCGATTCCAGCTCCACGGAGCAAAGGCTGGGCCTCCTACTCCCACCACCTGAGGGCAGTGATGCCAAAAAAAAAAAAAGAAAATCCCAAAAGGTCCACAACAGGAGTACCGGCAGTGATAGAGAAATATGGAAGGGTGACAGAATATAAGAACAACAAACAGAAGCATATTGGTTTGCTATATACATTGGACAAGATCATGGAAGAAGAAATCAAAATGGCATCTTCACAATAACCAAGAACAAATCGGAATATCTAGGAATATACTTAACCAAAAAATTTTAAAACTTACATAAGGAAAATTACAGGACCCTACTATAGGAAACCAAAAATGACCTTGACAAATGGAAAATATTTCATGCTCACAAATCAGAAAACTCAATATAGCAAAGATATCAATCTTAACAAATACATTATATAAGTTTAAAGCTATTTTGATTTAAATACTAACAACCTTATTCAAAGAACTGGAAAAGCTAACAACCAATTTCAAACAGAAGAGGAAGAAGCCCAGAATTAGGAGCAAACTCTTTAAAAACATAGAAAAGTCTGAGAGTCCATCTGACTTGACTTTAACACCTAGAACAGCCACAGTAGTCAGTAAAGTCTAGTACTAGAATAATGTCAGAATAATAGTCAGATAATCAGACTAATGGAAAAGAACAGAAAAAAAATAAAAAATAAGACCATCAGCATATAGACAACTGATCTTCAACAAAGGCCCCAAAAGTATCAAGTGGGGAGGCATATTCCCGTTGTAACAAGTGATGCTGGAAACGATGGATATCCACATGTAGAAAACTTACAGGACATATTTACCTCATCCCATACACAAGAAAAAAAACTCAAGGTGGATCACATACATAGAAGTAAAAACCCAAACTAGCAGGACCATCGGTGAAGAAATCAGGACAAAACTAAGAACTTTGGCTCAGTGAATACATAGGCTAACTGCAATAGGGAAGGGTATACACACAGGTGAACCTAAAATCTGCAAGTGGGTCTAAGGATGAAAACCACAGTGTGCACTGAAAGACTTCACCAAGAGACTAACAAGAGAACCCACAGACTGGAAGAGAATTTTTAGCAATGACACAACAAAAAAGGGATTTTTACTAAAATCTACAAAACCCTGCTACCCCCTGAGAAAGTAGTCATGAGACCTGAAAAAATGTTTCACTAGGAAAATGACCCAAGTGGCCAGTAAACATATGAGAAAAGGCTCCTGTTCATTAGCCATCAGAGAAATGCAAATGAAAACAACCATGAGATACCACCTAACACCCTAAAGGATAGTCCAAATCAGAAAATAGGACAGCAACAGATGTTGAAGGGGATGTGGCAAGATAGGAACGCTCCTCCACTGTTGCAGATGTGTAGATGCATATAGCCTCTGTGGAAAGGGACCCGGCGATATTTAAAGCAAAGGGAAATGGCGCTACCTTGTGAGTCGGCTATCTCTCTACTGGGCTATACTCAGAAGAGGTAAGAAATAGACCAAGATCAGTCATTTCCTCCCCATTGTTTATTGTGATGCAATCCACACTCGCAGATAATTGAAAACTATCTAAATTTCCATCAAAAGGGGAACTGATCATAACGATCAACATGTGAACATGTCCACACATACCAAAGGGGATGAACAACAGAAATGAGTGAGGGAGACAGAGGTCAATGTAAGATATGAAAAAATGAAAATTTATAATTTATCAAGAGGTCATGAGAGTCAAAGGGGGTGAGGGAGGGAGAAAAATGAGAAGTTGATACCAAGGGCACAAATAGAAAATAATAATAGCAACATTGTAGAAAATGCTTGATACAACTGATTATTGTGAGAGCCCCCAATAACACGATCTTTAAAAAAAATAAGAAAGCAAAATGGATGGAACATGTTCAGCATATCAGAAACTGAAAGAACTCAAAAAATGTTCAAGTCTCAAGTTGCAATTTTGAGTGAACCTATAGGCAAAATATTGAATGGTGGAGGAATCATCAAGAGAATATGGAAAGAATTCACAGCATCATTGTACCAAAAGTAACGAGCTGACCTTCTTTCATTTTGGGAGGGAACATATGAGCAAAAACTAAAGGTCGTGAAGGAAGACATTCGAACTCTAAAGTCAAGACTCCAAGAATTGAGGGAATGTCAGTTGAAATGTTTCAGTCAACTGATGAAGCACGTGAAATACTCATTTAACTATGCCAGGAAATTGAGAAGAAAGTTACTTGACCAATTGATTAGAAGAAATCCTTATTTGTGTACATTCCAAAGAAAGGTGACCAAACAGAATATTCATACTCATTTCTGAGTAATTCTGTCATCAACCAGCATTAGTTTTTCTGCATTATAATAATTGACATTTGAAAATGATTTTATTTATCTAGCAAAGCAATAGTTTTCATGAATGGGTAGGCAAAGAATTAACTATAGCCCTACTGGAATTGGTAACATGCTTGCTTATCTTCCATCAGGTGAGTATTCAAGAAACATGCCATTCACTTAAGGGTAAGTAACTATGAAAGCAAATTGCATCACTAACTGAAGTATGCACCTTTTAACTTACATGGAAGAATGATGTTTACTCCCATTAAATAGACATTTTATGAATCAGGCTATACTTAATCCCTCATGAACTTAATAACTCAATATGTAAAGTTCTGTCAAAAAGTTTGTGGAAAAATTGTTTTTCCATTCCAGTTTTCCATCAGTTTTGAAGCCCCCTCATATTGTACCTCCTAAAATTTTTCTCCATGCACTCTCTCCACCCGTACAGTTAAAACCTTCATGTCATTCCATTGCCTGAACAATTAGAGCAATCTTTTAGGTGTCTTTCTGGCTGCTAGCTTCTCCCTGTTCAAACATATGTGTGCCCTGTTGGGCAAGTTTGCACTTTAAAGGTCTAAATGACGCTGGGACTTCTCTGACTAAAATTTTGTTTTTATACATTATGTTATCATTTGTTGTTGTTAAACTATAGAAAAATATTACTGATGTGACACACAAGTAAACTTTTGCTTTAAATAATCAAATAATGCTTACACCAGGACATAGACAGAGAATTGATAGATGTTCAAGCTGGATTCAGAAAAGGACATGGAACAAAGGAAATAATTGCCCGATGTCAGATGGATAATTGGTTCAAAGTAGAGAATACTAGAAATATTTTCATTTGTGTATAGTTCGCTATGCCAACACATTCAACTGTGTAGGCCATAATAAACTGTGATAATGTTGAGAATAATGGAAATTCCAAAACGCTTCATTGTGCTCATGATGGACTAGTATATGTGTCAAGAGGCAGTTATGCAAACAGAACAAGGGCAGACTGCACAGTTTAAAATTAAGTAAGGTGTGTGTCAGATTTGTATCCTGTCACTATACATGCTTCATCTGCAAACTGTGAAAATCATCAGAGAAACTGGACTATATAAAGAAGAATGTGGCATTGCAATTGGAGAAAGTTTATTAACAACCTGTGATATTTCTATGACACAGTCTTGATTTTTGAAAATGAGCAGGGCTTGTAGTGGTTGCTGATGAAGATCAAGGATGGTAGCCTTCAGAATGGAGTACAACTCAAGAAAAATCAAAATCCTCATCACTAGAACAATAGGTAACATCATGATAAATGGAGAAAAGTTTGAAATTGCCAATAATTTTTTGTCTTGTTTTGATCCACAATCAATGCTCATGGAAGCAGCAGTCAAGAGATCCAAAAATATATTGTATTATGTAAAGCTGCTACACAGACCTCATTAGACTATTGAAGAGGAAGGCTGTTATTTTGAGTACTAGGTTGTGCATGACCCAAGCTATGATATTTTCTATTGCATCACATGCTTATAAAAGTTGGGCATTGAATAAGAAAGGCCATAGGAAAATCACTGCATTTGAATTGCAGTGCTGAAGGATGATATTGAAAATATCGTGAGCTGGTAAAAGAACAAACCACCCTATTAGGCCTCTCAAAAACATCCTTGCCAGTGATTTCACATCACTTGTTGTTCCCTTGTCCTTGGAATAGTTAACACCACCTCCTTTACCCCAACTCTCTGTCTTGCATGTCCCTCCAGAATCATTAGTCCCATTGTTTTCTCATCAAGGCTGTTCATCTGCCTATCTTATCTAGACAGACTTGTAGAGATAAAAAAGTACAAAACCAAACATTGCAAGATGAAACATCAAAAGAAAACAAAACAATGATGACAACTACAAAATCATTTTCCAGAAAAAAATATAAATAAGTAAAAAAATTTAAATAATAACAAAAGAAAAACCTGTAAATAGTTCAAGGTCTGTTCGTTGACTTTCAGATGTGTCCCTTAGTTGAGTGCAATGGGGTGCTACATCCAGAACCCAAAGTATAACCTTGGCACTCCCTCAGGAACTCCATACTCTGCTCCCACGGCTGCTCTGCTGCATGCCCTTAGTGTTTTGCCTCGATGTGGTGGGGCAGACTGGGTGCAATCCCAACCCTGCTACTCCAGAGTTGTCCCCTTAGGTCCTTGGGTCAGCGAGCGGCACCATGTTTCATAGTGGGACCAGTCATATTGTCCTCTTTGTGCAATGGCTGTTCTGAGTGGGGATATCATCCTCAAGGCTTGAAGAGCCAGCATGCACTCCACTCTCTCTTCCTCCCCCTTCATTTGCTCTCATGTGCTCTGGTCAGACATATCTCATGATACAAGCTGCAGCCTCAATGCTGTAGTAATGTAACAGAGAGAATTTACTGAAACCAAAATGAAGGCTTAGCATATTGGTGGGACAAGTGGAAAGAACTCGGAAGCAAAGGGCATTTATAGATGTCTAAATACACTTCTGTACACAGATAGGTATATATGTATGTATATACATGATAATGGGGAAATTGATCTTTATGCATATACTTATAGGGTTAGTATTAAGACAGTAGATGGACATTGGACCTCCACTCAAGTACTTCTCAATGCCAGAACACTTTGTTCAATTAAATTGGTATTTCGTGTTGCTCACCTTTCTGACACAATCACTGAAGACAAATGTATGCATAAGCAAAAGTGGGGAAGAAAGCTGATGGTAAAAAAAAAAAAGAAGAAGAAAACTAATGATGCCTGGCTGTCTAAAGATAGAATGTTTGCCATCTTAAACGTTTGAAGATAAACAAGCGGTCATCTAGCTGAAATGTAACAAATCCCACCTGGAAGAAGCACACCAGCCTGTGACCATGAGATTTTGAAGGGAGCAGCTATCAGGCATCAAAAAACTAGAAATTATATTATAAATGAGGGAGAGTAGTTAATATGATATAACTTTATAGAAGGATCACAGGGAGGAGATTGGCCAGTCAGCGTACAGTGTAGCAACAATTAAATATGCAACTTTCCTCTGGTTCTCAAATGCTTCCTCCCTCCCATTATCATGATCCCAATTCAACCATACAAATCTGGCTAGATCAGAGGATGTACACTGGTACAGAAAGAAAGTAGAAACATGCACAGATGATCCCTTCAGGACCAGTGGTGAGAGTGATGATACTGGGAGGGTGGAGAGAAGGTGGAGTAGAAAGGGGGAACTGATTATAAGAATCTACTTATAACCTTCTCCCTGGGGTATGGACAACAGGGAATTGGGGGAAGGGAGACATCAGACAGTATATGAAATGACAAAATGATAATAATTTATAAATTATCAAGGACTCATGAAGGAGGGGGAGAGGGGAGGGGGAAATGAGGAACTAATATCAACTCTTGAGAATGATGATGGAAACAAATGTAAAATTTGCTTTGCATCCAATGGATGGATGTATGAATTGTGATGAGTTGCATGAACCTCCAATAAAATGATTAAAACAAAAAAAGTAAAGGATAGAAAAAATAGCCACCTGACTGAGAAGTATGGTCAGTGTTCCTTAGAGGACGGTTTACTTACTTTGGACATATTAACAGGAGAGACCAGTTATTGGAGGAAGACATCATATTTGGTAAAGGGGAAGGGCAGTGAAATGGAAGAAGGTCCTCAGAGAGACGGATTGGCACAGTGGTTTCTTCACTGGGCTCTAGTGTATAAATGATTGTGAGGATGACACAGGACTATGCAACGTTATGCTTTGTTTTGTGTACATTTCCTGTGGGTCAGAGTCAGCTTGATGTCATCTAACAACAACAGAAATCCCAAAATATTCAATATCAACTTGGATAAAAGGTCAAGATCAAGCTAAATTCAGTCTTAGAAAATGTACATACTCTCTCTATACCCAGTACAAGTTCACACGCATAACAGGTTTGCAAACAAAACTCCAAAATGTACACACTCTATGGAGACTAGAACAACATCAGATATGTGCGCATAAAAATGCTCCCCAGTGACATCTTCCTCTAATTCTTTCTCCATTTCATTTTTAATATATTCATGAATTAGGCTATGTGCTTTTGCTTGGACTCATTTTATTATTATCAGGTTGATTCACAGAGGAAGAAGGATAGGTTTCCATTATGTATGATATGTATCTTTGTAGACCTTGGATGGTGTCATTAACAAATCTGAAAATAACATTTCTATGAATAGCCATCTACATTACTAGACACATAGACCACGTAAAATACAAAGTATATTACATCAGATAGCTAAGAATATATTCTATATCAGTGTTTTTCAAACCATTTCATTCTGTGTATATTAATTTTTATATTAGTGAACTCAGAATTTTGTCTATAATATGTTTAATGTGAGACCACTTTGGTGCTTGCCTAAAGTCAAAAAAGACTTGAAACCTTTACAGATATCAGGCAATAAACTAGATTTTGGTATTGATTATATCTGGGTACTTATTAAGAAACCAAAAATACTTTTAAAAGATCAAGAAACAAATCTTGAAAAAATGGAAATGGAAAAATAATTTCAGTTACCAAGGATTTCACTTTATTGGATCCACAACCAATTCCCATAGAAGTATAGGTCAATAAATTAAATATTTTGCATTGGGAAAATTTTCTGCAAAAGACATATTCAAAGTGCTAACAGACAAATACCTCACTTTTATATTCAGGTACGCCTGAATCAAATGATGGTATTTTTACTCAACTCATATGCATGTGATAGATGACCAAAGGTAAGTGATGCACTTGAATTGTGGTATTGGTAAACAATAATGAATAGACCTTTAAAAGAATAAACAAACTCTCTTGGAAAAAGTACAGAGCAAATGCTTCTTAAAAGTGAACATTGCACTGATTCGGCACATGTACTTTGGGTTCATTATTGGGATAGACCTGTCTCTGGAGAAAGGCATAATGCTTGGTAGAGTGTCAACACAAGAGAAAAAGAGGATGGCTCTCAATTCGGTGGATTTGCACAATGGCTGCAAGAATGAGCTCAAACATAGTAACCGTTATGAGGATGGTGTAGGACCTTTCAGGGTTTTGTTCTGTTTTACGTTGGGTTGCTAATAGAACAGACTTGATGGCATCTAACAGCATAGCAGTGTGCCTATGGGAAAAACGATATAAACTTTGAAATAGCCCATTTCTAATGCCCTACAGAGCAAAATATAAAAAGACATGAATTCTTTTATGGAAGTTTGCAATCTTAAAACATATAGCCCTACCATTATATCAAAAATTCACAAAGCAATATACTCATTTCTAATTCTGCTCTTTTTAATAATTCATTTATGTAAAGTGGAATTTATTTATTTGACAATTTGAAATTTGACAATTTCAGATTTAGAATTGTCCTAGCTGATTAGCTCATTAGTTCATCAAGTAACCTTTTCAAGCAGGTTGTCTGTTTTCTCTTCAACAATTGGTCGAATGCATTACATTTGGATTCGTTTTGACCCTCAAACATTTTTTAATTCAGACTCACCATTCTAAATCTTTCTGCAATAACTTAATAAGTTTCATCATAGCTAAGCAATTGGTTTCCATGACAGTCTACAGACTAACTGTTATTTAGAAGACCAAAATCATGGTAGTACCAAGTGGCCCAAAGTCCAGCACCATACAAAGTAATGTTTAAAGAGGATGCACACAAAGAATATGCAATAAATAAGATATGTTAAGGAAGGATTATAGGTAAAATAAGTAGCCATGATCTTCAAACAAAGATGTCCAAAAAAACAGAAGGGTCAAAAACCTGAGTTTTTGATAAGACAGAAGCTGGAATCAGAGAGAGACTGGCAATTCTGATGGGAGAGAAGAGTCATGCAGAGAATCATATATAATGGTAGATTCTCTGCAGGCCTGAAAAGATATTGGATTGTTAAATAAATAAATTCTACCTTATGTAAATGAATTATTAAAAAGAGATAAATTTATGCATACAAGTGGTAGAGATAACAATCACAGAGAGATAAACAAATGTTTAAAGTATTTAAAATACCATTAAAAAGTTTTGACATGTTAGGGAGAAAAGTCATGATGAAAATATCCATCTATGAGATTATTTCAAACTACTAAAAATGTAAACTTTTGGCATAAAGTATACTAAATTATTAACATCCAGACATCTTTGGGGGGGGAATGAATGTGTCAATATTGCTTTTTCCTAATATTCTTCTTGACCATACTATTTTGAAGATGAGAGAGGGGAAAACTTGCTTCAAAAGACTGAAGGGAAAAGTTTTAAAAGCTAAAAGGAACCAAATTAATGTTTTTAATAGTTTCTTTATAGGACAAACAGTTAATACACTTGACTCAACCCAAACTATGTGTTTATTCAGAATCTAAGCACAAAGGCCTGGTTTTCTTCTGAACAGATGGAGCACAGTTCTCCAAAGTAACACAAAAAGTAACTCTCTTAAATCTCCCTGCACTAGAAATAAATTACCTCATGCTGATTTTCATTTTTATATTTTAACTAAAGAGGGACACACTAATACACCTTCACTCCATCATTCAATCTATCTATAGCATATTCCTAAATGCAACTCTAATCCTGGTCCCCAAAGAATTTTGGTACAAGTTAAGCAATACCCTACATTCCCAGGATCCTTATTTTTTATATTTAAATTACCTACCATAATGTCAGCTTGTATAAATTCAATATGTATTTAAATTGAAAGAGAGTGTGAATCATATTAGTCAAACAGATCTTCTATTAAAATTCTAGTCTTGGTATAAATTATACCTTGGTAATATTTGATGTGTTAATAATAATAAAATCCATATTAGCAAACACTATCTACATGTACCAGATGTTCAATTAAAGGCTATCTGAGTGTTCTGCCAGAATATTTTATGATCCCAATATCAATCATTATGGCAAAATTGTGAATGAGGAACTGAAAGAAAGACACTGAGCACATTCTATACATCACTTCATGGTACTGATGCCTATCTTTATGTAAAGTAAGAAATTTTCTAGGAGGTCATCCAAACACCTATCCTCCATTAAATAGTGAAAAGCATTTGCATGCAGGGCTGTGGCTACAGGGTGGTGACTTATTAGTGTCTCCCTGCTAGGGTATCAAATGATTGAAAATAGACATGGAAAGTGCTAGCTAGCCTAAGGTAAAAATGTCTATAAGGATATCAAAATCCAGGATAATTTGGAATAGAAATTTTCACATTCTATGTATCAAGGAATCAGAATCTGCATATTTACAAGAAATATTATTAATCAGGATTATTGCATTCTCAGAGGAGAAAATGAGAAAGCAGTTACATGACAAAAAGTGTTATCCAAGGCCAGGTGGACTGTAGCTTATTTCAGCAAGTAATAATATTGCATTTGTTATTTCTAACAGTTCTAGTAACATTAAAAACAAAATAGTGTGTGTATTAACAGATCCAAATCTATTTAATTTCTGCTACTATATAGTATACAATTTGAAAAAACAAAGACAAGTAGTTGTATTAAAATTTTACTGAGTTAAACAGCAAATTAAATTAATAGCACAAATGGTATTGAGAAAGCTTGCTAGGTTGTAAATATGTTTTCAAGTCAATCACTTCCATTTACAAATAATAGTAATCTAATTTATTCTTCATAAACTGTAAAGAAAAGGACAACAGTCAAATGGGTTCTAAGCTCTTTCAACATTCTGGCTTTGAACATTTCAAAATCTGCTCATTGTGTCTCTTCTGTCTAAACCCATTTGATGTACCTTTTTTCAGATTCTATCAAAGAAAGCACGTTTTTTGTTTTTCTGCTTGTTTTGATGTAGGTTATATATTGTTTTCATTAGCATTTTTTGTTTTGATGTATTAAATAATTGTGAAGTTTGGAGAAGAATTTTATTATGGTTTCTTCACTTACATGAAGCAGGATTTTAAAATTTGAAAATTAACAATCTCCTTAGTAAAGGCCAATATTTTGAGAACTGTGAATTTCTGCATCTTTGTATTATCCATTCCATTTTTATCAGGCTCTGTTCTTCCCTCACTAGTGAAGTAACTTTTATGATTAGTTGTTGTTAGTTAGTTAGTGTCTAATTGATTCTGACTCGAAGCAACATATGCGATAGATAGATCTTTCTCTTAAGGAGCTCTTGGATGGACTACATACAAAACTGCTGGCCTTTCCAGTAACAGCTGAGTAATTAACTGTTGCACACTAGAGTTCTTTTAAATAGCTTACATTATATCAGGGACAAAATGATAGTAAGTTTATGATATCCATCATACCTCCTACCATTGAGATAACTCTGACATGGCAATCCTAAAGGAGAAAATAGAATTGCTCCACCAGATTCCTGAGACTTTGACCAAATAATATAACTGCCTAACCACTGACAATCGTGGCCCAGCCAAGTTGACACACATTCGGCCAGTGACCTTAGAGAACACAGTTGAACTACCCCATAGGAATTCCAAGGCTATACATCTTAAGGAGAACAGATGGCCACTTCTTCTTCTCACGAGGGTCAGGTGCGTTCACACTACTGCTATTGAACATTAGCAGCATTTACTAAGCATAGAAGCACCAAACACTGTCCTAGGTTTTGAGTTATTTCAGTAAAAAAATACAGTCCCTGCCCCAATGAGGTTGGTGTTCTAATAGACCTAAATCACCTAGACATGGAAAATGGAGAATTGTTATTTATCATGTGTGATGTATCATTTCACTTGAACTGGGAGTGTAATGGTTTCACAGTGAGCTGCTAAGCACAAGGTTTGCCGTTTGAAACCACCATCCACTCTGCAGCAGAAAGACAATGCTTTCTTCTCCCATCAGGAATGGCAGTCTCAGAAACCACAAGGACAGTTCTATCTTATCCTTTGGAGTCATTATGGGTCACACTAAACTTGATGGTAGTGAGTTTGGTTTATTTACTTACTTGGTATGTTAAAATACAGTGCATGATATTAATATACAAGTTTTGTGTCAAAGAAACTCATTCTCTTACATTGAACAATGTATGAGGTTAGGTAAAAATATATATTACTACAAAATCATAGAAGCCTTTATTAAAGAAAAAAGATCAAGATGTGAAATTATTGTTTCTCAACATATTCTGCATCTAGTCTATGTACCTCAGAAAATTATATTTCCATATCTCCAATACCTTCTCAATGAATTCTACATTTTTTATTTGTACTGCATCAAAGGGGTGCTTGCATTTAGTTGTGACTGTCTTTCAGAGCCTTCTGCAAATAAGTGTTCAGAATTTAAGTTCTGATACTATTCTCTCTTTCAGATTTGGATTTTGTTTACATTCCTTGGATCCAACAGGTGGTGTTTTTCTTCCACATGGACTAAGTTGATACTTCACTTAAATAACTGATTACTTTCAGACAAGTCATTTAGACTACAGATGCTAGTCTTTCTCATAGCCAAGCACCAAATGTTTGTCCCTGCATAGAGTAAAGCCATTGCTCAATCCCCTTTGTTAATAGTCCAGGGATGTGAATAGCCTTGCTATCAGAAAGAGAACATTGTAAAAGAAATAGTAGCAGACATGGTTAAGTTAAAGTGCAACTAACACATTATCATTTGCTTTCCTTGTGACCCACTTTATAATTGCTTAAGTTTTTAATATTTTCTGCTTTCTTTTCACTTGA
>PVJH01040056.1:0-15968 GCA_004026705.1 Nesogale talazaci
GTGACCACAAGGAACTGTCCACAGACAGGAAAAAGCAGAAAATGTTAACACTTGATCTTAGCCAAAAGGCAGAGAAGCGATGAAGCAGAAAAATATTAAGTGCATTAGAACGATCACACTTGATGAGATCTTCAGCACTGCTGACAGATGGCACACTTATCTTTACCCAGAGAACTTTCTGGAACCTTTAAAGAGATCCTGGGGACTGTCCATCTGGGCTGCAATGTTGGTACATGCCACCCTGATGACATCAGGGTGTGTAATCTCTGACTAGTTAAGAACTATGAAGGGCAATACTTCAATAAAGGATCACACACACACATACATACAAGTATTTAATATTTGGGGATTAAAAAAAAAATTCCTAAAAAAAAAAATTCCTCATTGAAACTGCTGATACTTTTGACTCTCCATTCCATTTTCTCTCCTTCCTCAATTCAACTGTCTTCCTCTTCACCCCAGGGTGCCATCCTTAATAGCTGTGCATCATTTCCACACTTAGTTTAATGTTTTGACAGCACATATATATGCTATAGTATATATATATTTATTAAAATGTCTTTGCATTTTAAATTTAAATAAATGAGATCATATTGTGTTTATTCTCTTGTGGCTTCTTTAACATTATACTTTGAAAGATTTGTTAATATTGTTTATCCAATTTAATGTCTGTAGAGTATTGCTAGACTATATAGTTATTCATTATTTTTTGTTGATTGTTTTTTGGATTATGTCCAACTTTTGCTTTTGCCCTGTTTTGCATTGCCGTAAGCATTCCTGAATGTGTTCCTTATGAACATGTACACACATTCCTTGGGAAATATACCTAAATATGGAATTGGTAAAGCCCCCGTATGGTGCAATTAATGAGGTCAGTTGCCCAGGAGAAAGGGGGAAGCGATCACACTGATCTACATGTAACCCCTCCCAGGGGGGACAGACAACAAAGAGTGGGTAAAGGGAGACATTGGCCAGTGTAAGGCATGAAAAAAGAATAATAATTTATAAATTATCAGGAATTCATCAGGGAGGGGGGAGAAAATGAGGAACTGATACCAAGGGCTCAAGTAAAAAGAACATGCTTTGAAAATGATGATGGCAACAAATGTACAAAGCTGCTTGTTACAATGGATAGATTTAGGGATTGTGAAAAGAGTTGTATGAGCCTCCAATAAAGTGACTTATTTAAAAATACATATGCTTAGCTGCTAACCAAATGGTTAGAGTTCCAAGTTCACCCAGAGACACCTCAGAAGAAAGGACTAGTCATTTACTTCTGAGAAATCAGTCATTGAAAGCCCACTGAAGCACAGTTCTCTGACACACATGAAGTTTACTTTGTGGCAACCAGCTGAAGGACTGGATGGAATTGGCATATTAAAGTACAGAGTCTTGTTTCCATTAAACTTCCATGTTAGTAGATCGCCAAATTACTCTCAGTGTGGTTGTAGCATTTATTTTCAGCAATGAACAGGATTCTCAATATTTTGCAACTTCTTCGAACCTTGAGTCTAAAATATTTCCCCCATTCTCATGAGATTACAATGGCCACCATTAACAAGTGAATGACAGTACCAACTGTTCATAAAGATGCAGAGTAATGGGAACTCACATACTTTGCTGGTGGGCATACAGAATGTTCATTTTGGCAAAGGGTGTGTCAGTTTCTTATAAAGTTAAATATGCACTCTCCACTTGACCCAGCAATTTCAATTTTGGATATTTAGTCAAGAGAAATGAAAACATATTTTTACACCACAGCTTTTTTTGTAGCAGTTTTATATGTTATCAAGGATTTCTGGTGATGCCGTGGGCTAGGTAGTGGACTACTAACAAAGTCAGTGCTTCAAACCCATCAGCCATTCGCGAGGGGGAAAGGTTGTCTACTCTTTTAAAGATTTATTCTTAGAAATACTAGATGGCTACTGCTATGAGCATTGATTGTGGATCCTTGACAATTTTAATCATTTCTCCATTTCTTATCACCTCTTGGTCCAGTTATGAGGATTTTTGTTTTGTTCCCATTGAGTTGTAATCTATATTGAAGACTGCATTCCCTGATCTTCATCAGTAAGTACTTCAAGCTCACTATACTGTCATCAAGCAGGGGTATATCATCTGCATATGAAGGTTGTTAATGATCTTCATTGAAACCTGATGCCATGTTCTTCATATACTCTAGCTTCTTGGATTATTTACTCAGTATAAAGATCGAATAAGTGTACTGATTCACACCTTTCCTAGTTTTTTAAAAAATCATTTTATTTGGGCACGTACAACTCTTATCATAATCCCATCCATCCAGTGTATCAAGCACATTTGTACACTTGTTGCCATCATCATTCTCACGACATTTTCTATTTGAACCCTTGGTATCAACTCCTCATTTTTCCCCTCCCTCCATAACTCCCACCATGAACTCTTAATAGTCAGACTATCTGATGTCTCCCTTCACCCACTTCCCACCTTTCTGTATCCATCCCTCAGGAGGGGGTTATATGTAGATCCTTGTGATCCGTTCCCCCTTTTCTACCCCACTTTCCCTCCACCCTCCTGCTATCACCACTCTCACCACTGGTCCTGAAGGGTTCATCTGTCCTGGATTTCCTATGTTTCCAATTCTTATCTGTACCAGTGTACATCCTCTGGTCTAGCCAGATTTGTAAGGTAGAATTGGGATCATGATAGTGGGTGGAAGGAAGCATTAAAGAACTACAGGAAAGTTGTATATTTCATTATTGCTACACTGCACGCTGACTTGTTTATCTCCTCTCTGTGATCCTTCTGTAAGGGAATGTCCAGTTGCCTACAGATGGACTTTTGGTCCACACTTCACAATCCCCTTCATTCACAATGATATGATTTTTTGTTCTTTGATGCCTCGTGCTTGATGCCATCCACACCCCATGATCACACAGCTTAGTGTGCATCTTCCATGTGGCCTTTGTTACTTCTCAGCTAGATGTCTGCTTGTTTACCTTCAAGTCTTTAAGACCCCAGCCGCTTTATCTTTTAATAGCCAGGCATCGTAAGCTTCCTTCACCACGTTTACTTATGCACCTGCTTTGTCTTCAGTCATTGTGTCAGGAAGTTGAGAATCATGAAATGGCAACTTAATAGAACAAAGTGTTCTTGCCTTGAGAGAGTGCTTGAGTGGCAACCCAATGTCCATCTGCTACCGTAATACTAAGCCTATAAATGTATGCACATAGATTTATTTTCCCATCATCATATATAAATATATTTACATATTTACATGCCTGTATTTAGAACTCTATAAATGTCCTTTGCCTCCAAGTTCTTTCCTCTATTTACTTTTACTTTCCTCTTGTTCCACTATCAGGCTCAGCCTTCATTTGGGTTTCAGTAATTTCTCTTGGTTATATTGCCCTTGATCAAGCCTACCCACCTTCCTGATCACTGATTTTGGATCACTTGTTGTTCCTTTGTCCCTGGGTTTGTTAACACCATTTTCATTGTCCCACTCGCCCTTTTCTATGCCCCCCACCCCCAGAAACATTGGTTCGTTGTTTTCTCCTCCAGATTGTCTATCCAGCTTATCTTATCTAGATAGACCTGCACCTCTCCTGATTTTAAACCATGCAGCATTCCCTTGTTCTGGTTGAAGTACTGACTCTTGAACTATATATAAGTTCATGAGCAAAGGATATTATTTTGAGGACTAAGGTGTTCCTAACCCAAGCCATGATGTTTAAATTGCCTCATATGTAAGTGAAAGTTGACTATTGAATAAAGAAGACTGGGGGGGAAAAAATCAATGCATTTGATTGTGGCGCTGGTAAAGAATATTGAAAGTATCATGGACTGTCAAAAAAAGAAGAAACATCTGTTTTGGAACAAGTATAGCTCGCATGCTCCATAGACGCAAATCATCGTGAGACTTCATCTAAAAGTACTTTGGACCTGTTATCAGTGAAGACTAAAACTCTGAAGAAGGTAAAGTGGAGGGGGAAAAGAGGAAGACCCTTCACAAGATGCACTGACACAGTGACTGCAGCACAATTATGAGGAGGAGGCAGGACGAGGCATTGTGCTGTACACAGGGTCACTGGGACTCACACCCATGTGACGACACCTAGCAACAGCAGCAACATGCAAGGGGGTACCAAAAACAAAAAACAAAACACTGGCAAAAAGCTCCCCTGGGCAGAGCTTTCGTTTTATGCATTTTCCTGCTAGACAAATATCACGGAACGCTCTCTGCACTCAAAGTTGCCTGAAAAGGTTCTCTCTGGTCACAGTGAATTTTTTCCTAAAAGCAGTTTGGCTCAAATCTCATTTTTGTGATGCCCAACTTAAGAGGACTGCATGTGGCTGTGAAATTTGTTTCCTCTTCAGAAGAAATGCCACAGAAACTGTTGTGATGTTGAACACAGCTTACAAGGACAGCACTATGGGAAAAACTCAAGTGTAAGAGTGTTTTTCTCATTTCAAAAAAGATGAAATGTCGATTGATGATATACCTGGTTCTGGACGTCCATCAACTTCCTGAATAGATGAAAATGTCAACTGGTAGTGAATTTGCAGTTCATTCTACGAGGACAGCTTTCTATTTTGAGGTTCTGAAAAGATTACATAACAGTGTGTGACCAGAAAAGGCCTGATTTTGTGGCAGACGGGACTGGTTTTGCCACCACCAAAATGCACCTGTTCATCATGAAGCCATCTCAGTGTACCAGTTTGGAGAAAAATACAGTTTGCTTCTCTTGCCCACATACCTGACTCTCCAGACCTTGCTCCATGCTACTCCTTTTCATTTCTGAGAATGAAGCAGGACCTGAAAGGACAGCAATGTGACGACTCAGAAGAGGTGAAGAAAAAAAATCTAGGGAGGTGCTATCAGCCATCCAAACAGATGAGTTGGATAAATGTTTCCAAGAATGGAATTAAAGATTTGACTAATGTATTAAGGGTAATGGAGAGGGCTTTGATAGTAATAAGGTTGTTCGATTACAAAATTTAAATATATAGCTTTGAAAAAAATCTGTTTTTTCTTTTAATTTTTTATTCTGATACTTGACCATTTTTGTGAATTGAATTTTTTTCCTAGCATGCGTGATATTTCTATTAATTTTTGGTATACAAAGGGCTTCTACTTTATGTGGTTTTTATTTTCATGTTTAGATTTATCGATCCATTTCTTTGTGCTTTGTTTCTTATGCCTTATAGGTGATATCCTTCCATAAAATATTTTTATGTTTATTTTCTCTTCAGGTTTCATCTCTAGTTTTCTTAGAATTTATATTTACATGTATTGTAAGTTGAGAACTCATTATTATTTTTTCTGTGTGAATAATAATCTAATGTTATTCTTTACCTACTAATTTGAAATGAAACCTTGAGTTCTTTACCCCTGGGCTTCCTACTATGCTGGCTTCCTTTCTGGATTTTGTTCGTATTTGGCAACTAGAACGCATGCCATTCTTTTCTGCCCATACCTAGCAGTTGTCTCCCCTCCTGTTGAGTGTGTGCTTGTTCATATTGGGGCATAGTTATAGAAGCAGTTGTCTCCCCTCCTGTTGAGTGTGTGCTTGTTCATATTGGGGCATAGTTATAGAATGATACTGCTTTTTCTCTGCTTCCTTATTCCCGTCAGGTTTGGTAATGGGTCCTCAGACATTTCCCCTCTGGTTGAGGTAGGTACAACAAGGAGACGAATAATGACTTTAGATGTTGGGCTGAGCTAACATGAGTGGTGTTGTAGATTGTGTTTTCAGGAAAAGCAAAACCCGTAAAGTTATATGTGTATTCAAGAGTAAGTCCAAAAGTAATGCTACTACTAATGTCTTAGTTCATAAATTCATGGGTTTATTCCTAACAAAATATGTTTAAACATCTCTCTGCATGCCCTGAATGGCTCTGGACACATTTTCTCAGTAATACACTCATCTTAATCTCATTGGAGTTCCTTTAAAAAAAACTTTAATTTCAAGGAGAAAAATGATTTTGAGGTCATGGATATTATCCCATTTTTAACAGAACTCAAGTGGACATCTTCTCAAAGTATTGAAGCTCTGCACCAAGTATAGAAGACTTCTGCCCCAATAAAACAACAGATTTTTAGATGGAACAAGCATTCCCAGGAAGATAAGCTTAGCGTTCCAAAGCTTCAAAAGCTGAATTCAGTGCAGAGAGGTCATCTCAGAAGTTTATGGCTAGTGGTTTTACTGGCAGGAGGTGGGCATGGAGGGGTGATTCCAAAAGATTAATTTTTTCAAAAGACACAGAATGCTCATGGGCTTACTACGAAGAAGATTTAAGAAATTTGAAAACTACTTTAGTGGAGGAAAGACTAGGAATGCTGAGCCACGGAATTTTTTTTCCCTTAATGCAATGCATCTGCTTTTTCTTCAAGGGTAGCATGAGCTCTAAATCAAAGAGTAAAAAATTCCTTGGGGGAAGGGTTAGAGCTATGGAAAGATAGCCTTCAGAAGGATATAGCCCTTGACGGAGGATTTGTCAACAAACAGTAGTTTCACAATTTGATAATTTTAATAAAGGTTTTTATGAGTTTATACAGAGGGTTAATATGAATTGGGATGAATTCGCCAACCCCTAACAGCAACATGATTTTAAAGTAATACTTTCAGTTCTAGAGATCTCGTTTAAGGACTGGCTCATGGTTGTAGAAGTTGGCAAGTCTCAGGTCTCTGGGTCAGCCATCATGCTGGAAGCTTCTCTTGACTTGTCCAGGGGCTGACGCAATATCCGCAGGTCACTTGGTAGACTGATGGCTCACAGGTAATGTAGACTGGCTGACTCAAAGTCTGTAGGGCAGATAGGAGGCCGCTGACCCACATTTTGAGAATCAGAGTGAGATGACAATAAGCCCGGTGCAAGGCCTAATGCAAACTACAACAACAACAAACAGGTTGCTTTGCCAGAAAGTCTACATGTATTGATTCAGGTCATATCTGTAAGGAAACTCCCTTTAAAACGTATTGGCTGATCACATTTGAGTGCATCAGAGAAGTGATTACATCCTGTCACAAAATGGTCGGCGTCTATGCCATTATATGCCTGACAAATCACTGAGAATCCTGGCTTAGCCGTGTTGACATACCTCAACCATCAACATTATTTTATTTTTAAAAATTATTTCTTTAAGCATTGAATAAATACATATTATATACTTACATAATTTCTTTTTTAGAGACTATAGATATTTTCTTGGATTCTATTTTAATATAAAGAAACATTCGACCTTGGCTTATTCAGTCTCTGCAACAGTAAAATTGCTGCCTTCCCTCTAGCCACCGAAATTACTTTCTACTCTTTGTTCATTCCGCGCTCCTCTCTTCCTTTGTGAATTTCATTTGCAGTCTCACTCCCAAGAATGAATTTTTCTTCTCTTCTAGAGAAACATGATTATTATCTTCCTCGCTAGACGATAAACTCTCATGGTGGCTTATCATCACCTAATGTCATTTTCCTTAGCAGTTCCTAAATATAGTAGGTACCCCATCATGATAGTGTGGTGTATTTGTGTGTGTGTGTGTGTGTGTGTTTTGTCAACTTGGGTGGGCTAAGAGTCTCCTAGGATATGATCTAACACAGCGTGGTCAACTCCATGATGGGATCCTCTGTGAAGCAGCCGAGCAGTTAACCTGGGCATAGTCTTGATATCATTGCAGGAGTTTCCATTCAGCGTGCGGCCTACTCTTCGTATAAACTGATTGCGTTTTGAAGCTAGCTCACTTTGTCTGGGTAAGGGCCGCTTTCAGCTTCATTGATCTCCTGTTACATTGCCTGTCAATCGCAGGGGCCGTCAGCAGACTGCCTACCTTCGAGTCATTCAGCTTGGCCTCCACCGACCTGTAGGCTTCCTGTGTCATCTTCCTTATCCCTGTTCTTCATTCCTTGCAGCTATAGGATTCAGGAGAAACATTAAGCTTCTATCTGACGTACGGACTAGAGCTAGACTGGACTTGCCTAGGTGCTTCTATTCTACAAAGGCATGAGCCATTTCTGACTGAAATCACTTTTAATGTGCACACACATACAGGAGTCACTAGAGAGCTTCTCTAGAGAGCCCAGTCTAACACACCCATAAATGTTTAAGAATGATTTTACTATCATTGGACATTAAAGCCAGATTCAGAAGAGGATGTAGAATGAGAAATATCGCTGACATCAGCTGGCTCTTGGCTGAAAGCAGAGAGTACCAGGGAGAAGCTTACGTGTGTGTTTATTGAAAATATAAAGGAATTTCACTAACTGGATCATAACAAAGGTATGGATAAATTGAAAAGATTGGGAATTTCAGAACACCTAATCGTGCTCATGTAGAATCTATATATAGGCCAGGAAACAGTTATTCTAACAGAACACAAGAATACTGCATGATTTAAAACTGGGAAAGAAATAAATGAAGGTTATATCCTTTTTCACTACACTTATTCAGTCTGCGTGCTGAGCAAGTCGGAGAAGCTAGATCTATGAAGAAGAACATGGTGTCGGGATTGGAGGAAGGTTTACTGTTTACTGATCACCAAGGTGTGCAGCAAGGAGGACTGGAAGCTCTTGCTCATGAAGATCAAAGTTATGGATTGCCCTTCAATGTAAAGAAAACCAAATTCTCACAGCTAGACCAACAGGCAAACTCATGATAAATGGAGAAAAGATTGACATTGTCAGGATTTCATTGTACTGGAATTCACAGTCAATGCTCATGGAAGCAGCAGTCAAAAAATGTAAAATACTGCATCGAGTCAATCTTTTACAAGACCTCTTGAGCGTAGTGAGGAGCAAGGATGTCACTGCGAAGGCAAAAATAGCACCTCACCCAATCCTTCGTATTTTCAACTGCTATGTATGTGTTTAAAACTGCACATTCAATTAGAAAGATGGAAGAAGATCACTGCATTTGATTTTGGGTGGTGGTGAAGAATATTGAAAAGTACCCTGGACTACCAGCAGAACAAATAAATCTGTCCTGGAGAAAGTACAGCCAGAATATTCCATAGAATTTTGTTGTGTGCAAATATGTTGAGACTTTGTTTTATGGACTTTAGACACACAATTAGGAGAGACCAGTTCCTGGAAAAGGACACCGTGCTTGGTAAAATAGAAAACCAAGGCAAAATGAGACACAGCAGCTCCAACAGTAGGCTGACAGGTGGCAATTATGAACTGGTGCAGGACCGGGCAGTGTTCCGTTCTGTTGTGCATAGATGGGGTCACTTATGAGTCAGAGATGACTTGATGACGCCATGCAACAACAGGAATAATTTTGATGCTCTTCGAGTATAAAATTTTTCCTCTAATTTTAAATGATCTTTAGTTGGTGTAAGGGGCAAATGGGTTGCTTACCTGTGGGACTGTTCACCACCAGGTCGGTATTTCTAATCTACCAGCCTCGCCTCTAAAAAATGAGGAGGCTTTCTGTTCCAGTAGAGATTTATAGCCTCGGAAACCCACACGGGCACTCTACTCTGATCTGTAGGTCTGTAAGAACAGACTCATTGGCAGTGAGTTGAGTTGGCTTTGCCTGTGCGTTGTAAATTTACTGATCAAATATAAATGTTGTCAGTATCCCACACTTTTTTACTTTTTGCCCCATACAGGGTCTTTTCTTACCCAACACTCCAGTTGTCCTTCTGATCCTGGTTACAGTTTATAGGGAATTCTCCATGCATAGCTTGGTTAGCATAGCTATCGTCACTCACGCGGTCATTTGAAAATGCTTGTTTTATATTTTTATTCCTGCCTGCGGAGCACTTGAGGACAGACAGCCTGCCTAAGAAATGCTGCGTGTTGAGAGTGCACCCTTTCTTCAAAGCATTCCCCTCCCTGCGTTGATTTTCTTCTGGTTGTAAACAACTGTTTCTGTATGGCTTTAGCCATCCTCTATAGGAAGCTGCTTTCAGTGGGCTCCATAGACCAAAGGTAGGGAAAAAGCTCTGTTGTTTTCTTAGAAGCAAAAAGCTTTATTCTTTGCATTTGGCCCTTTGTCACAGCTGTTTGCTAATAGTGGAAGATAGTGAGAACTGGAGAGCAGCGCTCTGAATGGTGACCCCTCTCTTTTGAAAAATGCTGTGCCGTGTTGTCTTGATGTTGCTTTTAACGTCACTTAGTATTGTCGGAGCTGGACTGAAATAGCAAGAGGTGGCATTATACCTAGCTCAGCTGGTTCACTGCACTGTTATAATTACTACTACTTGTGAAATCTAAAAATTAAAAGTTTAAAAAGATGCCGGGGGAGTGGGGGGAGAGATGCCTGTGGTGCTGATAGAACATGGCTGAAAGTGCCACTAGAAATGAATGTAAGTGGAAGTGCTATATTTAATAATTCAAGAACTAGGTCAGAAAGTAAAGTTAACAGCAGTGGAAATGTAGTTAAAGCAGTTAGGCAGCGTCTGTAACTGATGCCAATTGTCAGTATTAGTGTCAACAGTTGTGTGCCCATTGCTGTGGGCTAAGCATTGGACTGCTAACTGAAAAGGTCAGCGGTTTGAAATCCTCAGCTGCACCACGGAAGAAAGATGACCCTGCCTGCTTCCATAAGGATTTACAGCCTTGGGAACCCGAGGGGGCAGTTCTCTGTCCTGAGTTGGAGTAACATAAAAATGCAATCATAATCATAATAATCATGGTTTTGTATATGGTATACTGCAAAGTAGTACTCATTTGTTTTATACCTGGCATTTCTGTTATAATAGGTTTTACAGGAGCTGGGACCATGGATACATGGTCAGACATTGCCCAAACACATTTTTCAGTAAATGACTATACATCCTTGTTTAGTTTTTTTAAATTGAAAATTTAGAAACCATATTTAGAGCACAACATGGCAATTTTCTTTATTGTAAAGGAGTTTCTACAGATCATCTAGCACACCCAGGCTGTTGCAGTGGTAGATATAAGCAAATACACATAAGCAAGCAATTGAGAACGTGACAACAGTGAATAAGCAAATGTACATTCAGAATCAGTGGTGATCAGAGGAAGTTCAGATCTGACTTGCTCAGGAAGTCTCTTGACACTGAAGACCAAGTGCCATTTCTGGGTGTGCATGCTACACCCTATACTTGCCCTTGTGGCATCGATGGCAACATTATACTTACTGGTTTGTACTTGTTTGTGTGCTGTTTTGGTGTTTTTCTTTTTTTAATTAATTTTTAATTGGGGCTCGTACAGACATTATATAACAGTCAATCTTTCAATAAGCTCAAGCTTGATTGTTTAATCCATTGCTGCCACCATCATTTTAAAAACATTTTCTTTCTTCATGCACTCTTTGATATCAACTCCCCTTTATCCCCGCCCTTCTGCACCCTAGCCCCCAGGAACCTTTGTTATTACATTAAATATTGTTGTTCCAACTCCCCCACCCCGAATCTTATGCCATCCAATGGATCCATTCACCTGCCTTTCTTATATTCGTTCCCCTGAGTGGGGTTAGTCATTGTGGCTATCAGCACCCCCACCACCACCACCACTCTCCCCTCGCTTTCTGTACTCTCAGGGAATCATTATTCCTGTTACTATTTCTGAAGGGTTTATCTATCTTGCATCCAAAGATCTTAATTGTACAAATGAACATATGCAGGTCTAGTATGATATGATTAGTGAGGTAAAACTAAGACCCTAATAGTAAGGTGAGGAAACATTAAAGAACTGGAGGATAGTTGTGTATTTCAACAGTGCTAGACTGCACCCTGGATAGATCTTTTTCCATACGGCCCTTTTGTGGCAGTCACTGATCTGTGTCAATTTCAACTCCAGAATGTAGGGGTAGAGTCTAGCCTGTCAATCTGGAGATAGCCAATGAAACCTTTGTGTGGACATGGCTTTCTCCTGAGAATTCTGGGAAGTCTCACAGTATTTCCCAGTTGGAGGTGAAAGACCATCGACTCAGTTCCAGGGAGATGAGCTACTGACAAGATGAGATGACAGCATGCTGATAAATCCTGATTCCTGGAGACTGGAGGAGCTGGAAGAGAAGTGACATGGGCTTACCCTGATGGAACCAAACCTCTGGGGCCAGAGAAGCCACATGTCAGGAGTCTTCCTGACAGTGCTGAGATGCTTGGAAGGCCACAGGGAGACCCCTACCAGCACTGAGATGCTTCTACCTCCAATGGATACTGCTGATGAATCCTGAGCCCTGGAAGTGAGGATCCATGGGGAGACCTCTGCCAGTGCAGGGATGCTTCTCCAGTCACTGTATACACAAGGCTCTGCATCCACTGGCCTGTGGTTGTCCTAGTGTCATTACACGTGCTTCATGAGTCAGAAGGAGACTTTATAGGTTGATATCAGACATATGGGCTAATATCGGACTTATGACTTTGGACTAGACTGGGTTGGGTTGCTTTCTCAATGTTCCATTCCTCTTGTATATAAACCTTTTCCATATGCGTGCCTATGAATTTGTTTCTCTAGTCTACCCAGGCTAATACACAGGTGGTTTGGGTGGTCTCTTCTTTGCCTCCACTCCTTGATGTCAATTTGATTGCTTGTTTTTGAACTTCTGACACTTACTTGTCAATACCTCATGATCATACAGGCTGATATGCTTCTTCCATGTGGGCTCTGTTGCTTCCCTGATAGATGTACACTTGTTTAACTTTAAGCCTTTAAGACCTCAGGTGCTTTCTCCTTTAATAGCTAGTCACTATGTGTGATAGATAGGTTTATTGTACCAACCTGGCCAATGAGTACATGTGGAATTAATTAAAGGATGGAGAAGAGATAAATGGCTCAGCAAGCCTTGCCTTTCTTGTTTCTTGCTCTTTGATGATTGGACCAGTGTGTGAATGCCTTAGCTGGTTCTCTGCCTCAACTTGCAAGCTACACTACCCGTAGGACACCCAACCTATGGACCGTGTCACTGTAGTTTGAAGTTCCTTCAAGACTTGCTTCACCACACTGCTGAAATATACATCACTTGAGCTGGGGACTGTCACACCTTGTCATCTGGCTCACTCTGGGTGAGCTGCCTTGCTGTTTGCCGCCTGTGGCCGAATTTCCTGGATTGCTCTACAGAGGACGGTCTGTCGCTTCTGCTGTCTGCTTCCTTAACTTGTGCCTGGCAGCCCTCATAACTTAAAGGACTGCCAGTGTAGTAGCTGTCACACAGAAGTGAGTTGCACTGAGCCATTTGTACTGCTCCATAGACTGATTAGTTGTTTATTTCTTATGTTGTATATCTGTCTGTTGATATAATTATATATAAAATCATAAGTGTTCTGGTCTTGTTTCTGTAGAGAACCCTAACACAACGTTAGTTTGCATTGACTAGAGCAGTGGTCAGCAAACTCTTGAGACTGAAGAGCCAATCCTCTCCCTCCTTCCTCACAACTTTAAAATCTCTCAAGAGCCTTAAATACGTTTTTCCAAACAAATGAAATCACCATGATCTGAAGTCATAACCTTCAAATGTTTTCAGTGTTACTTTAGAGACGCACGTCCACCCTGGAAGAACTGCATAGGGCTTGCAAGCAGCGGTTTGCCAACCACTGGCTAGAGAAACAAATGCATAGATACTCACATATGTGTGTAATAGAGAACTTTATATCAGAGAATAATTATATATTAAGAAAACATCCCAGCCTGATCCAGATCAAGTCTATAAGTCTGATATTTTCCCATATAGCTAATAGCAGTCCATATAGCTGATAGCAGTTTGTAAATTCCTCTTAAGACTCATGGAACACATGCAATGACTGAGTGCTGGGAGATCACAAGCCAGTGGATGGAAAGTCTTGTGGATTCAATGATAGCAGAGGTGTTTCAGTGCTGGCAGGGGTCTTCATGTCACTCCTCCAGCTCTAGGCCTGTGGCTCTAGCAGTGTAGCTTCATGTGGCTTGTCAATAAGATGAAGGAGAGCATGTGTCTGTCTGGCCTCCAATGAGCTGTTTATCTCTTTCATGCCTCCAAATGAGATCATCAAGCTGTGACCTGATTGACAGGCTAGACGCCAGCCTTTTGTAAGTTGACAGGAGAGTATGTAACTGCTACAGGCACCATCAACTTTCTTCACATTTGCTTATGCACACATTTATCTTCAGGAATTGTGAAGATACATTGCCATCTTATTAGAACAAAATGTTCTTGTACCAGGCTAAGATTAAAGTAAGGTCCAAAGTCCATCTGTTTCCATGTGTGCATGCTTGTGTGTGTATGTATGTATATACATATGCATACACACAAGTATACATGTTATATATTACATATAAACATATATACCTAGACATATAATTTTTACTTTCTTGTTCTTCCCTCTATTTCTTTTTTCTTTCCTCCTACCTCACTATTATGTGTACCCATTGTTTGCCTCGCAATAATTCCTCTCAGATACATTTCTACTGAATACAACAAGGTACACTACGCCTCCTCACCCCCTCTTTTGGGTCCCTTGCTATTCCCCCGTCCCTGTTGTTATTGGCTCATTGCGCCCTTCCTCCTGCCTTCTCCTCTTCCATGTCCCCTGCCTCCCCCAACCTTCAGTCCCCTTGCCATCTCCTGGGGATTGTTCATCCTGCCTATCTTATCTAGATAGATGTAGGTGTTTTTCTTTTTCTTTTGTCTTCACTTTTAAAGGCAAGATCCCCGAGTCAAGGGAGTGCATCTTTTATTTCTCTAAAATCTTTTTATCATTTATCAATATTTATCAAGAATGTCTCCCAACCCAGTACTGCACAGTTGTTAACTTTTGACCCAGTCCCAATATGCAACAGCATGTCCTGACATTATCTATCATCTAGCATGTTAAAATGTATGTTTGAAAAATGTGTTTCACAGTATTTAGGATACCATGGAAGTATCACTAGCCAGCGCTAAAATCATGCTTTTCAAAAATGTTTGCATTCATTCAAGAGGATGAATAATGGATAATTCTAGGAGATATGTAACAATGTCAAATACTTGTGCTTCAGCAGTGTTAAGAAAGCTTGTTTCAGAATATAAATGTATTTCAGCAACAAATATAGAGACCAAAAGAAAATAGTTTAAATTAAGAAAACAGGAAGGAGTACCTGCTTGCCCTAATAATAATAATTTTAAAAATAATTTTTTAAAAAAGCTAAATCCCCCTTTTTTTCCCTCCAAGTGAATGGATGGGCAATATTAATATTTGCATATTTGTGACACTCTCTGGCAATTTTTTCTTTAAGTACATTAATACATTAAGATCATTTATTGCATTGTGGATTTTAAAAATTATTTTTGAGGTCAGGAGGTCGTTTTTTTTAAGTGGAGGGACAGCAAATAAGGGGACGACCCATGGCACAGTGGATGATGGATTGACACGGTGGTTGCAACTGAGTGTACTCAATGAAAAACACCCTTCTCTTTGGGGGAGCATCACTGCCCTGGTGGGAGTAGGAAGCCCAGCCTTGCTCCTGGAGAGCTGCTGCTAGATTTGAACCGCCAACTCTGTGGGCCGCAGTCCTGCCCACAACCAGTACGCACCGGGGCTCAGCCCCACAAAAAAACACCTTTCTAACCCCAATCCTTACTGTGATGTCACAATGCCGACTTCAGATGCCTGTGACAATGGTCCCATTGTGGAGGCCTTTGCCTTCTAACAAACCGTAGTAAGATGAGATTAAGTTCTGACCTTAGTAGAGGGTGTGAATTGGGCCACACTCTTTGTTTACTGCTTATCTTGGTTAGCGTTACTTTTAAAGGATGTAAGGAATGAAATGCTAGAGCTAAGAGGAGAAAGAAAGCTATTTCCCGAGTGGCCTGTGAAAAAGCCTAACTGGTTAAGATTAGTTGGGGGTCAATGCGTACTGGAAACATTTTTCCAGAGGTCCCAGGTCATATACATAAATAAGATACAGTCCAGGGGGAGAAAATACATTGTTATATTTGAGTGAAATTTGATTAGGCTATGTTACTCTCGCCGAGAGTTTTCCCTGCATGGGTTTGCTAAGAAAGGGCTGTGGGGTGGGGGCTGGGAGGTGCTGATAGGACTCACCTGTGAGTAATTGTGCCC
>PVJH01040057.1:0-15884 GCA_004026705.1 Nesogale talazaci
AAAAAAAAAAAGAATAAAAAACTGCTGGTCCGAAGGTAGTGAAACCTCACAATGATTGTTTACAGTCAATTACTGGTTGACCTATTTGTCTATCCCCGCCCCCCACTACTGCACTTGACTAGTCTTTAATAAAATCGATTTTGAAATTTAAAAAAGCCAAAAAACTCCTCACTGCTATCGAGTCTATTCTGACTTTTAGTGATCCTAGGGGACATCAGAACTGCCTCCGAGTTCTAAGTTGTGACTTTTTTTTGGGGGGGGGGGCATTACTGCCCTCTGGTGGTCGTGGGAGCTACCTAGTGCTGCTCCTGAGAGCCGCCACTGGATTTGAACTGCCAAGCCCGCGGGCTGCAGTCCTACATTCAACCTCTTAAGCCACCAGGGCTCAGCCTCTACTGTAACTCTTTACAGGAGTAGAAAGTCCCATCTTTGTGTCTGCAGAATGTAAGCGTCCTTCCCTAAACTTACATAGTCCTCCTTTTGTTTCTTTTCAGTCATTTTATTTATTTATTTACTTATTTGTTTTTGTTTTTTTGGGGGGCATCACATTTTCAGTCATTTTAAGTGTGACCTGCCTAGCCACATGTATCATCATAATTTTATTTTATTTATTTTTTTGTGTGTGGTTTTTGTGGGCATCACTGTCCTCTTGTGGTCGTGGGAGCTACCCAGCGCTGCTCCTGAGAGCAGCTGCTGGATTTGAACTGCCAAGCCCGTGGGCCGCAGTCCCGTACTCAGCCACTTATGGCACCGGGGATCAGCCCCATCATAATTTTAATTTACACTTTTTTAATGATGACCCCAGTTGTGCTACCTTCTAGCTGTCGGATCTTGATTAAGTCATACCACATCTCTGGGCTTCAAATTTCTTATTTCAAGGGGGTGGGTAATACAGATTGTATTTTAAAGAAGGGGAGCCATCTCCCTAGAGGTGGAGGACGGGATGAGACCTGAAATACAGTGGGTACAACAAGCTCGGTGTTACAGGATGGGCGTGTGGCTGTTGACAGAGGGCTACCTTTTTCAGATTGCACAGAGTCCCATCTATTCACCAAGCAGTACTAACTGCTCCTTGGAGAGCAGGTGGATGGGGAGGTGCCTAGTGACCTTGAAACAGGATTAACTTGTTCAAAGATACTGGAGAGACCAGTGGTGGCTCTATCCACGTCTGTCTTACAGGCTTGTTCAGTGAGCAGTGAGCTGTGCGTGGATGTGCTGAAAGCTCAGTGTTACACAATCTAATAACCTATAATCTAATGCTATTGTGATTTATTTTAGGGTAGATACAACGCGAATTGAATACTCCATTCCTTTAAGAGAAAACTGGGCATTACCATATTTTGCATGTCAAGTTGCTGCACTTACAGGGTATTTAAAAAGCAATTTAAATACATATGCAGAGGTAAGAGTCAAATCTCAGTTAATTCAAATAGAGTTCAAATGTAGTATGTCATGTTAAAAGTTATATTTCATGAAGCCTCATTACTACATAGTCAAGGAACTAACCCTATTGTTCAGTAATTAGATTGATAGTGAGGGCCCTTCCTCCCACAGTCCCACCCCCGTTTTCTTCCTGAAATTCTCAATATGATGGTGAACTTTGAAGAGCAATTGGTTGATTTCTCTGTCTGGGGTGTCTTATTTCAAAATATATATATATATTTTTTTTGGCATCACTGCTCTCCGGTGGTGGGAGTAGGAGGCCCAGCCTTACTGCTGGAATTGAACCTCCGCCCCAGTGGGCCGCAGTCCCGCGCACAACCACTACGCCACCAGGGCTCAGCCCTCACTTTAATTTTTTCATGGCTTAAGATTAGTGTTGGGTTGCCATATGCATGCCAAGTGTACATATCATTTTTGTTATTCATATATTTCTGTTGTTTCATGTTCAAATGATAAAAATCTTGGCTATAGTAAGTTAAATAAAATATATTAAGTAATAATGCTCCTATGAATCTAAATAGATTAAAGTCTTTTTTTAATAGTTTTATAGCACATATGTTATACACTTCAATAATTCAGTCATATCAAGAGTTGTACAATCGTCACCATATTCAATTTTAGAACAGCAAAAATACACACAGCAGAACATTTTCCAATTCCACAACTTATTTTTTTTTTTTGACATCACTGCCCTCTGGTGGAAGTGGGAGGCCCAGCCTTGCTCCTGGAGAGCTGCTGCTGGATTTGAATCACCAACCCTTTGGGCTGCAGTCCTACACACAACCACTACGCCACCGGGGCTCAGCCCACAACTTCTTTTTGCATCATTTAGTGTCATTGATTCATGTTGCAGAACCATTATTGATCTCCTTTTCCAAATTAGTCTATCACCACTGACATAGACTCTGTGCCCCATATACAAGAGTCCTTTCCCTTTCACTTGTAACCATTGGTCAAGTTTGGCTTCTTTTTTTTGTAGTTTTCTTGATAGAGCATTCATATATCATACATTTTCATGGTTAATTTGCTTTTATTTATTTATTTATTTATTTGGGCATCACTGCTTTGGTTGGAATAGGAAGCCCAACCTTTCTCCTGGAGAGCTGCTGTTGGATTTGAACAACCTAACCCTGTGGGCCGCAGTCCCGCACACAACCACTATGCCACTAGGGCTCAGTCCAATTAACTTGCTTTTAAAACGAGTTGTATATGCATAACCACAATCAGTTCTTGTGCTCCCTCCCTCATTCATTGTTTGCTCCTCAAATCCCCTCACCTGCCCAATTACCTACCACCCCACTTCACCCCTAATCCCCAATAAACCACTTCTTCATTTATCACTCTGTATCTTTTACTCTTGTGCTTCACAAACTGGGAAACCCAAAAGATGATAAAAACAAAATAACATAAAGGTAAAAATACAAATAACGGGGGCTAAAACCCCGGTGGTGTAGTGGTTGTGTGCGGGACTGCGGCCTACAGAGTCGATGGTGCAAACCCAGCAGCAGTTCTGCAGGAGCAAGACAGGGCCTCCTACTCCTACCAGGGGGCAGTGATGCCCACAAAAAAAGTACAAATAACGAATAAGAAAAAAAAGACCACCATCAACATTTTAAAAACCAGGGAAGAAATTTGCCATGGAATAAGCAAGAAATTCTTGAGTCTAGAACACATTCAGGTTGAGTCAAGATAGAGGTCAATTGACCACACATCAAAATTGCTCAAGCATAATCAGGAAAGTCCCTTGCCTATGGCTAGTGGGGATGTGTTAGAGGCTTATTAGTATGGCTATACATTAATATAGGCACACTGCAGATGGGTTCTAGTCTCCCTGTCTTTCTTAGCCTCCTACAAATTGGGTGTACACAATTTAAGCTCTGACACTCTTCCCTTTGTCATATTTAGATTTGATTTGATTTGATTATTTTTTTGTTTCTGTTTTTGGGCATCACTGCTCTCCGGTGGTGAGAGTAGGAGGCCCAGCCCTACTGCTGGAATTGAACATCCGTCCCAGTGGGCCGCAGTCCCGTGCACAACCACTACGCCACCGGGGCTCAGCATATTTAGATTTTATTATTGTCGTCTTTGAATCACATAAGCTTGTGTGCTTCTTCTGTGTGGACTAGTTGACTCCTCACTTAGGTGCTTCTTATTTAAATACATGCCTTTAAGACCCAGGTACTATGCCAATTGATAGCTGGGCACCATCTGCTTTCTTCACCACACTTTTGCTGTGACTCCCTTACCTTCAGTGATCTTAGCGAGAAGGTGAGTATAAAGCAGGGCCATGCTATCAGAGCTATCTGTTCTTGGATTGGGACTAGAGTTCAGTGGCGGCCCAGAAGCCATTTGCTTGTTCACGGGTTATACACAACTCTAGTTTACTTTGGTGGTCATATCATGACAAAAACAAAACCCCTTAAGACCAGTACCAGGCGCTGAGCCCTGGTGGCGTAAGTGGGTGAGTGTGGGACTGTGGCCCGCGGGCTTGGCGGTTCAAATCCAGTGGGGGCTCGTAGGAGCAGCGCTGGGTAGCACCCACGACCACCAGAGGCAGTGATGCCCCCAAAAAGAAAAAAAGAAGACCACTACCATCACCGACAGCAACAAACCAACCAGCAAATAAACAAAAGACATAAAAATAAAAAAAGAAAAACCATTGTGAAGCATCCCCCTGGAGTATAAGGCAGTCCCATTAGTAGCATGGAGAGTTTTTCCAGTGACAGAGCCCCCGACAGTCGGCATGAGGAGTCTATGTAAGTCAGTTCCACCCAGGAGCTACTGCCCTGCGCAAGTCGATTTCCCAATTGACTGAGCTCTGTTTAGACTGAACATGGAGACTGGTGCCTGGGGAACCCCATTGATTTTTATAATATTAAAGCTACTAATACTTTGTTTCTTTTGTCTTCTTTAGAGGTTTTGCTACTTATTGATGAGTGCTTCCACATACACGTTTATGATGATGTGGGAGTACAGCCACTACCTCCTGTTTCTCCAAGCAATATCTCTATTCCTACTAGATAGCTTTTCGCTCAAGCAAAGTGACAAGGTACATGGCATTTTAAAATTGATTTTAAAAAATTGATTTTTAAATCTAAGGAATGTTTTAACAGCACATGTTTTAAAACCATTTATCTTTTTTTTTTTTTTTTTTTTGATGAGTGCGGTTTACTTTATTGGGCACCTTATGACAAAATTGATCCACCATATGACCCACTATCTTAGCACCATCAGCAAGCCAAGCATCAAATAAACAATCAAGCAAACAAAAAGAAAACAAACTAACAAGTTAAAGGCAGGAAAGCAAAAAGCTATATAAACAAAAGGGTACAACATTGTCAATCATCTCCCCAGAGTATAAAGTGACTGCACTGATGATATCAATTTTCCCAACAACACAACATTCTGGACACACGGTAGGAGGAATCTGTGTGATTATAGATCCACTCAGGACCACAGCCCATGATTTGTTGCCCTGTACACTTTTATCTCCTGGTCTATTGAGCTCTGTTTAAGTATGGTGTTTGGTGCCAGAGGAAATCTTCCTGGATCAGTTCTAACATGAGCGCTTCTTGCCCAACGGATCAGAACCTCTTGTCAACAAAAAACCATTTATCTTTTAAGGTTTATTTGAAAAGATTTATGCTCATACTCAAAGATTGCCAAGTTCATTCTCCCTCAGCCCTTTAAACGCTCTTTGAAAATTCCTTGTGATGGTTCGCTCCCATCGAGTTCGTTCCCATCACAGTGACACTAAGTACAATAGAATGAACCCTACCGGTCCTGTGCCCTTCTCATTTGTCGTCAGCTCAGTCTGTAGCCACTATGCCAGTCTGTTTTGTCAAAGGACTTCCCCTTTGTTGCTGCCCCTTTACCAAACCCGACCCGCTGCCATCTACCTCAAAAGTGACCCTGCTCCCCAGGGTTTCTGAGACTGTCCACCTTTTTGGGAGTGGTCAGCCTCTCTGTCACCCATGGAGGGACTGGTGGATTCCAACTGCTGACCTGTGGTCAGCAATCCGCTGCCCAGGGCTCCTTACTCTGTACACACAGCCTTCTGCAGTCACCCCCGGGCCGCCATGTATTTCATGGCCACCATCTCTTCCATCTCTGTCTTTGTCCTTTAAAGTCGAATTTAGAACATGTACAAAAAAGAGTAGTATGAATACTTGACGACCCAGATGCAGAAATCGAGCATTGAAGTACCCCAGAAACTCCTCTTTCTGCTCCCTTCCCGACAGAAGCTAAGCTGAATTTTGTTCATTCTTTCATTTCTTTCTCTTAAATCGATTTTGCCACTCATCTCTATCACCTTGCTTTTTTTGTGTGGCATCACTGTCCTGGTGAGAGTAGGAGGCCCAGCCTTGCTCCTGGAGAGCTGCTGATGGATTTGAACTGTCAACCCCGTGGGTCGCAGTCCCGCACACAACCACTACGCCACCAGGGCTCAGCCTCATCTCTATAATCTTAAAAAATATGAAGGACCTTCAGAAAGTTCATGACAATTTAGAATTAAAGAATAATGGAATTTTTCGACAACTTTTTGAATCTCCTCATGAATTGTGAACAATATGTCACTTACCTTTTCCTCATTTGATTTTGAGATTTATCCATGGTGATATGCAAACTATATTTTATTATTATTATTTTTATTTATTTATTTTTTGGGGGCATCACTGCTCTCCGGTGGTGGGAGTAGGAGACCCAGCCCCACTGCTGGAATTGAAACTCCGTCCCAGTGGGCCACAGTCCCTCGCACAACCACTACACCACCGGGGCTCAGTCCTATTTTATTAATTTTTAAAATATATACATTATGTTATTGAAAGACATCCCCGCCCACCAACCCCCAGTGTTCATCTGACCAATGCTGCTGTTAGCATTATTGTATGTTTCACCTGACAGGTATATACTCTGTTCCTTAGAGCATGAGAAGGCTTTAGAGAGTTCATGGGAAAATGTTCCATTATCTCTTCATTCCATTTTTCTACAAACTTTTTGAACTCTCTTATATAGACTTAGTGATGAAGCCAAAGATTATGTTACATACTCAACCTAATTAAATTATGCCAAGTCTTTTTCCAAAATGGTTAGAGCAATTTATGCTCCCACCCACAGTAGATATAGGTTTCCTTTTCTTTCTCTCTTACTTTTTTTTTTTGTTTTTTTTTGTTTTGTGGCATCAGTGCCCTGGTGGGAGTAGGAAGTCCAGCGTTGCTCCTGGAGAGCTGCTGCTGCATTTCAACTGTCAACCCTGTGGGCTGCCGTCCCACACTTAACCACTAGGCCACCAGGGCTCAGCCAGGATTCCTTTTCTTATCACCATTTTATTTACCAAACATTTATTAAATACTACTTAAATCTCTCTCTTCTTTTTCTCATTTCACATACCCATGTATTCACAATCTTGATGAACTCCAACCTTTATTTGAACAAAGAGAATTTAATATAACAAGTTGTTAATCAGGCATAGAGCTACTGACTTATTCATTGAAAGGATAAAACTATTATAGTGGTAGCAACTCTAGGAAATGGGCAGCTACCTCAGGGCTAAAGGAGAAAAGGGAAGACTTTGGAATTATTCAGAAATAGACATGTAGCGGAAGGACCCCCTATGGAGACCAAACTTGAACTTTGAGACAGATACTGTTCAACCTGGCTGGGTTTTCTGATCTTGAAAGAATAGCCCTATGGAACTGGGAATGGGATGCTGCTTGACTGATCGTTTGGTCTCCGGGTTCATCAACTGTTAGTAAAACTGTAGCCGCTTCAGCAGGAAGGGATTGTTCTGTTGAAGGGAAGTGATAATGAGCACCAAACAAACAGGAAGCAATAGGAAGCAAATTCCTTCCTCCTCTTTCACATTTGCTGCCTTCCTCTAACATTCCTATTGGCAGAGCTCAGTAAGGAGCAAGGTGGAGAAGCAGAAGGTAGTTCAGAGTAGCATTCCCATCGCTACAAGACAGGATACAGGGAGAGTTTGGAACTGAGAATCAGTCAATGGACTTGTGTGCAACTCGTACCCAAATCAAGAAATAGAATATTGCTAGTGTCTGGAGGAACTTAGGCTCCTCCCAGTTATCATTTTCGGCCTGCAAAAGGAACAAGTATCATAACTCCTAATAGTGAAGTATCTTTCTTTTAAAACGTCATTTTAATCTAGTGTCTCACAGATTTCTTCTTATTTAACGCTGCCCTTTGAATTTCATTAAATCAAGGTCCATCTCTTGTGTCCCTCTTCAGCTGTGGTAGCTTGCTTATCATCTTGTCCTGTGATCTCAGGCTCCGGTTCGTGTAAACTACTGCAGACTGTTTTCTTTAAGTCTTTGGGGTTTTGTTTTGTTTTTCCCCTCTCTCTTTTTAGTCAAGTAGAGACCAATTATTGTATTCAATAAGTCCAGTACAATTTAGGTCCTTATCTTTATAAAAAAAGCTTTTTATGATGAATGAAGGTTTTTTTTTATTTGTTTGTTTTTCGGGCATCTCTGGTGGTGGGAGTAGGAGGCCCAGCCCCACTGCTGGAGTTGAACCTCCGTCCCAGTGGGCCGCAGTCCCGCGCACAACCACTATGCCACCGGGGCTCAGTCTGAAGTGAAGGTTTACAGAGCACATCATCGTTTGAAAAATATTTAACAACTTAAGAACTCTCCCTATGACTTTCCCATCTTTTTCCAGCCATTCCCCCTCATGTGATATTGCCTTTCTTTCACTTATTTTAAACCTGTCTGTTCAACAGCCTCTGACTTTCTCTCTTCTCCCCATCCACCCAGCCTGAGTTGCCATCAAAGTCTTTTCTTAGTGTGAAACTTTTCCTTGATTTTTATTTTATTTATTTTTTTGGGGGGCATCACTGCCCTCTGGTGGGAGTAGGAGACCCAACCTTGCTCCTGGAGAGCTGCTGCTGGATTTGAACCGCCAACCTAGTGGGCCATAGTCCTGCACACACCACTACACCACTGGGGCTCAATCTGATTTTTATTTTAATAGTGGTCTTACACAATAGTGGTCCTCTTGAGCCAGATGGTGTAAAACTCAGGATACCATCCTGAATTATAGTAGAGCATATACTTACTTTATAATCTCTTCTAAATAAAACTAATGCAAAAGTGTTTAGTGTGTTTTGGTTTATTCTAACTTGTTTTGTTTTTTTTCCCCAACAGGTTTATGAAGTTTATAAAATCTATATATTTTCTCTGTTTCTGGGATATTTGCTGCAGTTTGAGAATCCAGCTTTATTGGTATCTCCTTTATTGAGTTTAGTAACAGCCTTAATGCTTGCTAAGTGCCTTCAGGTAATCGGAATTGCCTTATGATAGTACAATTCTTGGGATTAATTTTTTTGGGGGGGAATTAATAAATTTTTAAATTGTGAGTTTTCATACCTCATTTCTTTGTTCACATGTGAATTTTTTTCCCCATAGCTAAATGTGAAGAAAGGAACTTTTGTAGCTAAAATGATGAAAGTGATTAATTTTTACTTGGTGTGTACTCTGACAATTACATTCAATATCATAATGAAGGTAAGTAACCATCTGAGTTTCATAGAATGAAGTAAGTTAAATAATAAAAATACACTGGACTAGATTTTAGCGAGAAGAAGCTAGCAGGATAATAGGGCTTATGCAGTACAATTTTGAATTAAACAAATGATCATGCATAGCATCTTCAGTGAAAAAAATGGAGTTTTGATATTTAGTTTTTTTAAAGGAGATATGGTTTTTAATCTAATTTAAAATGTCCTCCGTACCCAGTTAACATTAAGCAATTTACGGAATAAGTGAGGTAAATAAGTGGTGTTTACAAGAGTTGGCAAAGGTACTTAAACAAGGTGAAATAAAATTCTTTTTTTTTTTAAATTATTATTTTCTTACTACTTGAGAGAACAACTCAGGGGTGTATCTGCTCTCCTCTGGTCGCACAATGGAAGAGACTCCAGCTCCTCACCAGCCTTAGGCCTGTTGCCACAAGGCAGAGGTCAGACTTGCTTCCACCATCAAATCTCTCCTATTCTGATGCCAAGCATTCCTCCAAAACATTCAGCTTTTTCACTGTGTTCAATAATGTGTCGAAAAGTTCTTATAAAACTCACAAATGATGCTCATAATTATGGAGATTTATTAGGGAAGTTAGCAAGTTACTCCAAACTAGAATTAGAAAACAGTAGAGAAGCTGACATGAAGCCACAGCACCACATCTGCTAGCGGCATCAAGACTCTCGTCCTCAGCTCTCAGCCGTGGTCCCTTGGCCATTGCTTCCCTGGGCCAGGAAGCCAGACATGTCCTGGTCTCCCTGTCTCTTCTCTGTTTCCTCCCGTGGTCTCCTCACCTCTCCCTCTGTCTCTCCCTTTCCCTCTTGCCTTAACCCGGTTCTTTTGCTCTGTTCCATGCTATGATGCAGCCCCTGACTGGTCCCTCTGGTCACAGCCTCTCTCACTTCAGACAGAGATCTTGAATATGCTTCTGCTGGTGACTTTTCTTCTTCGATGGTCTTGGCTTTCCTTTTTCCTCCTGTAAAGACAGCTCATCCTCATAGCCAGGGGAGTGGCAACTTTAACTAACCAGTGTCCTCTACACACACCGTATTTACATGCCCCCTGCCAATCATTTGATGGGAGTTTGGCATGGATAGGAGAAGAAACCTTTAAAAAAAAAGGAAGAACCTTTTAAGAAATTTTATTTTATCACACTACCCCATTATGGTTTTTTTTTGAGGGGGGGGTCATCACTGTCCTCAGGTGGTGGGAGTAGGAGGCCCAGCTTTGCTCCGTGGAGCTGGAATCGAACCTCCATCCCAGTGGGCTGCAGTCCCGCGCACAACCACTACATCACCGGGGCTCAGCCCCCCATTATAGTTTTATGCTTAAGTAAATAGTAATATGATTGGCTTATTATTTGGGTTGCTTCAAAGTCATAGAGGTATTATTTAATTCTTGTTTTGTATGTGTGTTTATAATCTTGCTTTGTTTTCTATATTTAGATTTAGGTTACAGTCTTACTACTATAAATAGAGCTAATAGTTAATTGTTTAACTTTTTTTTTCCTTCAGATGTTTGTCCCACACAAAGAAAATGGACACATGCTGGAATTCCTTGAATTAAAATTTGGACTAAATATGACTAAGTAAGTTTAATTTTATGTGGTTGACTACATACTACTACTAATGAAAGCAATAAATGCAGGAAGCAAATAACTTCTTTTTCCCCAAGAGTTTTATTGGAATATAAATTGCATATCATCTAATTCAATAGTTTGATCACATCAAGAAAGGTTGCACATCATCAATTAGTTTAGGACATTTTCATCAATCTTGTACTCATTACTAGCTTCCTGTTTCTCCCCAACCTTCCCTGCCATGCCTCAAGGTGCCTTTAGTGTAGTTGCTGTCTCTCTAGATATACCTCTCCTGTATTTCATACCCAGAAAAACATAAAAGAAAGCAGAAAATATTTAAAACTAGAACAGATTTTAATGGGATCATAAGGTAGCTCAGGTGATAGGGTCCTTTTCCTATACTTGATTTTAGCCAGAGGCCGAGAAGCAGTTAGATGGTGCTAACTTGTAACCTAACTGCCTCTGCAACAATTCACTTCCAATGCATTTTGCATGTTCATGACTAGCTTTATTGTTGTTGGCAGATACCTTTGAGTTGAGGTTCCACTCCTACCAGCCCACGTGAGAGAGTAGAACTGTCCCCTCGAGTTTTCTAGGCCGCAATGTTTGTGGAATCAGATTGACAGGCCTTTCTTGTGTAGCATCTGAGACTTAACCAATAAAGACTTCTTCTAACTCTGTAGCCCTTAGAAAAGAAGTAATTTAGGATACTATATTATCTGGGAGGGATGGTACTAATATTTTTTTCACACTTCATTTTCTTCTTGTTAGATAATAGTGTTGGGTTTTTTTTTTAATTCTGAAATACATTAATTTTAATGTACTGACAGCGGTTACTTGCATACCAGAAGATAAATATTATAAATACTTATGCAATTATCTCATTCATAGATCTTGGAACCTTATTACTTGCTGTGATTACATGTGCTTATAGAGATTCTGCATGGAATTTCTATATTGTAATATATAACAGCAAAGTATGTACATATTTTATGATTAAGACCTTTTTTTTGTTCTGTTTTTTTTTTTTTGGGGGGGGGGCGGGGAGAGCATCACTGCTCTCCGGTGGTGGGAGTAGGAGGCCCAGCCCAACTGCTGGAATTGAACCTCCGTCCCAGTGGGCCGCAGTCCCGCGCACAACCACTACGCCACCGGGGCTCAGCCCTATGATAAAGACCTTTTAGAGATCATGTGCTACATAAGAATAAGACTGACCTATCTAGAGACCTGACACATAGTAGACAACTAATTTAAGTTGATTTTGTGCCTGGGTAAACAACTACAAGGAAAGCAAGGAAGGGAGCCCGGTTTTTTGCACAGAGCTAGGCTTTAGGAACTTAACAATGGTGGTGGAAGGTTTGACCTCCTCAAAAATTTTAAGAGGGTGAAATGAAACATTATCAGCAGCAACAGACCAGGCTGATTCTGCTACGTTATCAACCCTTCTTCTCACAACACTCTCTGCTTCTCTCCTGGGTGTGCCTTTGCAGTGGCCACATGGAACTTCAGACCGTCTCGGTTACGATTTAAGAACACTAGTTCTTTGAACAGGATAGCCTTTTCTCAGCCACACCCACCTGCAAGTTTTTTCTCTGCCTTCGAGTGCTTGGCTTGGTTTCTTTGCAGCTGGGGCATGCTTTTTTTTTTTTTTTTTGGCATTACTGCCCTCTGGTGGTCGTGGGAGCTACCCAGCCTTGCTCCTGGAGAGCTGCTACTGGATTTGAACCACCAAGCCCATGGGCCGCAGTCCCACACTCAACCACGATGCCACCGGGGCTGAGCCCGTGGGCATGCTTTACAAAGCTCTTTTACCCTGATGATAAGTAGGTAGAGGTATCCTATTCCATCAGTAAACCCAGGCATGAAGGCTGTCAACTCTCCTGATTACAGGACTGGTCTTGACTCTGCTGCATGGCTGTGGTCGTCTTACACTATCTCTGATTCTCTCTCTCTCTCCCTTTCTGTTTCCTGAAATTAGCATGTTCCAGTGCAGAGACCTCTGGTTCAATGAATGCACCCATGCTCTGGGATTGACTTTCTTTTATGCCTACCAGGGTGGCAAAACTGACAATCCCCCTTGGTAGGATTGCGCCACCTCAACAGCATAGTCCTATCCTCACCTGGGTGCCTTGTACCTTATTATTTACCTTATTAGCAACCTGCCCAATCCTCTTGGTGGCCCACAAGCACCTCATTTACATAGTCCCATGTTGTCCTTTGTTGGGAGTTACAGAGACACTGATTAGAAGGCCTGTGTTAAGTAAATCACTTCATCTAAGGTTTAGAGTGAATCTAGTTCTCTTTCCAGTTCACCCACTAATGCCTTTTGTTCTTGTATCAATTCCGTACCATTTAAGATAGCTGTGTTAAATAAGATTGCCTATGTCCCCTTAGCATGATGGGTTATAGGACCTGGGCATGTTTACCTGTAAGCTGGGCTATGTTTATATTGTGTATGCTTGTGTCCCCAGTGCTTACAACAAATCCTGGTACAAAGTTGGTGCTCCATAAATGTTCAACAAATGAATGAATATCTCTTACTGTATTTAATGCCTTTATTTAGTTTTTGCTTCTAATAGACCAGCGGTTCTCAACATGTGGGTCATGACCCCTTTGGTGGTTGAACAACCTTTTTGCAGGAGTCACCTGATTCATAACAGTAGTAAAGTTATAGTTATGAAGTAGCAACAAAAATAATTTTATCAGCGCTGAGCCCCGGTGGTGTAAGTGGTTGAGTGCGGAACTTCGGGCCCCCGGGCTTGGCAGTTCAAATCCAGTGGCAGCTCTCAGGAGCAGCCCTGGGTAGTGCCCATGACCACCAGAGGGCAATGGTGTCCCCCCAAAAAAAAACATAATTTTATGCTTGGGGGGGGTCACCACAACATGAGGAACTGTATTAAAAAAGTCATATTAGGAAGGTTGAGAACCACTGTATTAGACTGACAGTTCCCTGAAGACAGGAAGTGTGTTTTGTTCATCTCTGTTTTCATGGAGCCTACTACTGTGCTGGCCAGTTGTCAGTCTTAGTAAATGGTTATTACTATTAAAATTTCTGTAAAGATTGTAGGCTAGGAAATCCTGTGGGACAGTTCTTTTCTCTGAGTTGAAATGGATTTGACAGCAGCAACCTTTTACAACTAGTATTGCTACTATGTTGTTTCAAAATAAAAAGCTGTAGTTCAGGAAAGTCTACTTCCAGATTTTTATTTTTAGGAAAATACACATGAAGGCATATATAAACTAAGATATCTCTGAAGTGTGTTTTATGATGAATATATGTAATAACATTTAATAAATAAGCTTTCTTTAATTTCAGCCATTATTAAAACATTTACTGTAGAGACAATCAAAATACCCTAAAATTTCACTCCTCATTGTCTTGTTTTATTCCTTTACTCACTCTTTATCCTTTTCTTTGAAGCATGGTGTGTATTTTGTAGTCAGCACACATCTCAGTTCCACCGCGCTCTAGTCACAGAGCAGTCTCCCTTGCTGGGGAGTCTGTTCTACCTCATAGAGGTCTCGTAGAGCCTAGATGCTTGATGTTTTAGTGTCTCCCTTAAAACGGTATTGGACTCTAGAGAGGGTTACCTGACTTAAGAAGATGAAACCAGTAGTTGTGGATTGATCAGGATAGTTCTGATAAAAGTATGTGCTTTGTTGAGGATTACTAATAATCATGTTCGTTGATGAAGGATAGGACCTTGCTGTTACCTTATTGTAAATGAATTTAAGGAAATACATGTGGGATTTGTGTTCGTTCTTCTTGAGATCAAAAGTACTTTTATGTTTTTGGGGATAATACACCAGAGATTTTTAATGATGTGTTTTTTGTTTCTATAGGAATTTTACAATGAATTGGCTCCTTTGTCAAGAATCCCTGCAGGCCCCGTCTCAAGATTTTTTTTTGCGATTGACACAGTCTTCTTTATTACCTTTCTATATTTTAGTGTTAATTATTTGCTTTTTTTCTATGTTGCAAATTATTTTTAGAAGAATTAAGTAAGTATCTATGACAGTCATTCACAGTACTAGCTAATACATTATGAAAATGTATAAAATGCTTGTTTTCAAAAAACTCTTCCAACTTTGGTATATTGTAAGTTCATTCTCTACATTAATACATAAAAGTATCATTTATCAGATACCCAGGTGAACGGATCCTCTCGAGTGGCACAAATTGTTACTCACTCGACTACTAGCTAAAAGGTTGGTGAGACACAGGGCTGGTGATCAATCCACTTCTGAAAGCTCTGGAAACCTTGGGAACCTTCATGGAGTATATCTCTGCACACATGGGTCATCATAACTGGAAGTCAACACAGTGGCAACTAGCAATAGCAACATCAATAAATCAGATAAAATTCAAATTTAGCTTTAATTTCTCATGATTTTTAAAAAAAACAATTGTGAACTAGGTGGGGAGATCGACCTTTCAGACCATAAACCCCTAAATTCTGTATTCACCAATTCAAACCACTTAGCAGACCCCTCCTCCTCTGCTCCATCCCTCTGGTTTCTCCTCTTCTTATGGACGTCCATTCTCCCTCTCACCCGAGTCAGTCTTGTTAACCATATACTCTATTGCTTTAGCTCACCCTCTCCCCCAACCTGCCCTCTCTTGAGAACCTCTAAAGTCTGTTCCCTTTGGTATGGAAGGATTTTTCCCCCCAAAGTTTTATCAGCACATAAACAATTTAGTAGTCAATTATATAATCATATCAAGGAGAAATTTGCAATCACTTCCACATCAATTTTAGAACATTCCTCCTTGTCTCCCATGGTTAAGTCACCTGTAAAATGAGTTGTGCAATCACAATCTGTATGTGTGTGTTGGTCTTGGTTTTTATCTTTTCATTGTTTGCTATTTGTGATTGACTGACTTCATGGAGCATTCAAATTTAGTTTTATGTATCTATGTTGTGTCCAAATTTAGTTTAGAAGTAATTTTTTTTTTTTTTTTTTTGGCATTACTGCCTCTGGTGGTGGTGGGCACTTCCCAATGCCGCTCCTGAGAGCAGCCACTGGATTTGAACCGCCAAGCCCATGGGCTGCAGTCCTGCACTCAACCACTTATGCCACTGGGCCTCAGCCCTAGAAGTAATTTTTAAATAGTTATATTTTTATGCATAGGTTTAGAAATTTGCTCAAAATCTGATAGGGATTATTTCTTCCATTTGACTTAAGTAACTTAAATACAGGTGATTTTTAAATTGTAAATTTTGACTTTACGTTTGAAAAGAGTGTATAATATCCTAATTTTGGTAGCTTAGTTATTTAGATTATGATTTAGCAATATTCATTTAGTAACTGTTAATGAAGTGCTCACA
>PVJH01040058.1:0-15966 GCA_004026705.1 Nesogale talazaci
CTCACCTCTCACAGGTGAGGCAGGGTCCCGGGGATGGGTGCTGACAGCTCAAGGAGCTGGTGCAACAAGTGACCTGTCCTTCCCGAGATACATTTGATAGTTTCCATCTTGTTCCCTGTAAAACTGATGAAGTTGGATGAACTGTAGATCAGTTATGCTTCCTGTTCTCAGATTCACCCTCCTCTTGACCTAGCATGAAATGTCTTATACCTTGCCTGCATGAATAAACACACTATAGTTCCTAAAAAGTTTCCTTCATCATCAGGGAAAGGTTCAATGTGGCCTAAGCTGCTTCAGGTCTTCTTTCTTCCACCCTGCACCATCCTCAATCTTATATCTCAGGAGCTGTGCAGGTCCCTGAAGCACTTCTGGGTTTCTAAGTGTACATTTTGAGCAATCAGTTGGCTTCAATTTTTCCCAATGTGCTGTTAGCAGTAACCTGGTTTCTATCTAATAAAATTACTATTATCTATAGTTCCTATGTCAAACATAGCAAAGGGGTGAATTTATTTCAAAGACACATACCATATCAAATGCACACTTTCCTATCTCTTTTTTAAATATTATTTGTTGGGACAGGGGCTCAAACTTACACTTATGAGAATTTATGCTGAAACCGGTTTGTTTTTGGAGCTTTTACAGAAATAACACCAATTCCTAGTTCAATCAAAGCAAACAGTATTGTACAACTGCTACTACAATCAGTTTCAAAGGATGTTCTTTATTCCTGAACTCCTTGATATATTACTTCCATGCCTTCATCACAGCTACATATCAGATTTTGAACTGTTGGATACGGTTTTCAAGTTAAAAGAACTGATCCAGGAATTTTCTCCATGGCAACAAACCCATAGTTAAGGTGCACAGAGTTCAATGGGATGAGAGATTGAACTGTGTGGAGCAACAACTCATGGGTTGAAGTTCACAGTGGAACTCTACTTATCTAGGCTCCTCATACATTCACAGTGATGTATCATTGAAAAAATTAACCATGTTACAAATGCAAACATGGCATACCCCAGGGGAATAAGTAACAATAATTTACATTTCTGTTTTGATGGGACTTCCCTGCCACCCCCACCCCACCATTAGCTTGTTTGTTTTCATTTGTCCTTGTTTTTTATTGAAAGTCACTGATGTTTGAGTAGTTTGCCTAATGGGGTTTTGAATTTGTCATAATAGGAATGCCAAAAATAAACCCAAGTCCTGCATATCCCAGAAACAAGTAGATGGATTATGGGACCCCACTGACCTTTAGTGCCAATCCAAGAAGCGTTAGTTCTATTAACATGGCCCTCCTTCATATTAACCATCATGAAATGATCACTGAATACAAGGGTGAAACAGTAAAAGAGAGCAGATGGATCTCAGCTATCAGTCAGCATAGTGTCTGGGGTCTTAAAGATGTGTATTTAAACAAGCAGTCATTTAAGTAAAGAGTCGCCTAAGTCCACATGGAGAATGCACACCAACTTGTGTAATCCAAAGACAGCAATTACAAAACTAAAATATGGCAAAGAGAAAACTATAAGAGCATAAGTTGTGAACACTCAATTTATAGAAGACTTTAAGGGCAGTGGGAGCCCAAAACCTAACAGCACAGTATCTAGCCTGATTAAGCTGCTGGCAGATCTCAACAAGATTTTTCTAGTTCAATGATAAATATTCACTTCCTGGTTTTTAAAATTTTCAGTATTTTTTCCTTGTATTTCCTTTTGTATTTTTATCTCTATATTATTTGATCATCCTGACCATTTAATTATCTTTCAATTTATACTGCTTCTCTTTAGTTTTCAGTTTGCTCAGCATGAAAGAGTATGGGCATAGAGATAAGAACTAAGGCAAGGGTTTACAGGGGAGTTATGGGATAGGGTCAGGGTTAGGAAGGATAAGTGGGTGGAGCAAGCAAACAATGCATGTAGGAGAGAGGAGGTAGCATACTCATGTTGTTTGAGGTGTGTCAAGTAAAAATTCTCCAACATACCTGACTTTCATACTGTGAATTTTCATATATTTAGTGAGGCTTGAGGATTGTGTAAAAGTTTTCTCACATTTCTTACATTCAAAGGGCCTCTCTCCTCTGTGAATTCTCAAATATTTAGTGAGGTTTGAGGAACAAGTAAAGGCTTTTCCACATTCCTTACATTCATAAGGCCTCTCTCCACTGTGAATTTTCATATGTTGAGTGAGAATTGAGGATTAAGTAAATGTTTTCCCACACTTCTTACATTCATAAGTCCTCTCTCCACTGTGAGTTTTCATATGTTGAGTGAGGTGCGAGGATTGTGTGAAAGTTTTCTCACATTTCTTACATTCATAGGGCCTCTCTCCACTGTGAAGTCTCATATTTTGAATGAGGTTTGAGGAACAAGTAAAGGCTTTTCCACATTCCTTACATTCATAAGGTCTCTCTCCACTGTGAATTCTCTTATGCTCAGTGAGGGCTGAGGGATGAGTAAAAGTTTTCTCACATTCTTGACATTCATAGAGCCTTTCTCCCCTGTGAATTCTCATATGTGGAGTGAGGTCCGAGGATTGAGAAAATGTTCTGTCACATTCTTTACATTCGTAAGACTTAGGTCCACTGGAGTTTCCAAAATCATCCATGAGTACTAAAGAATCTCTTAATATTTCATTGCATTCTTTATATTCATGCAATTTGTTTCCTGTTAGAAGTTCTTCTGTCATGTGCATAATGTTGTTTCCACATTTACTAAATTGGTCAGCATTAAAATTGATGTGAAAACACATTATGTTCTAGGGAAGAAAGTTTCTTGAATGATACTCCATACTTAAAAAAATTCTTCAGCATGCAAGTGTCTTGGTTTTTCTAATGTAGGAGTAACTAATATTTTCCTGAAGGTTTCATCAATAGTATTTTCCTCATATGTTCCCCAGGATGTCACTGGCAAATATTTCCTGCTAAAAATAAGGTTTTTAATTTATTTGTCCTTACATCATTACCATAGATAATAAATATACACCCCCTTAATTATCTAACAAATGATAAATTAAAATATCTGATTGGAATGCATCACAGTTTTCAATGGGTTAATAAAAATGGAGCAATTATATTACTGTAAGAAGATAGTAGTTTCCAATATTCAAAATATAATTCACATGGATTAAAGCTATACAGTGCCAATAGTGTCAACAACTATTACTACAGATAGATCCACACACATATACAGATATACAATAAAATATTTGAATTCGATTGATGCAAATGTTGATCATTTAATTTAATTATTTCTTACCTATTATTGGCATAATCAAATTAATTCAAATAGACTATATACCTATGTATATATAAATATTACATATTTTGATGTGTCATACATTACATTCAAATATAAATACAGATATATGTATATGCTGTAATTGGATCTTCTATTCATAGTGACCTTATAAGACAGAATAGAAATATTAGTTTTTTTTTTTTTTGGGGGGGGGGCATCACTGCTCCCCGGTGGTGGGAGTAGGAGGTCCAGCCCCACTGCTGGAATTGAACCTCCGTCCCAGTCGGCTGCAGTCCCGCGCACAACCACTACGCCACCGGGGCTCAGCCCAGAAATATTAGTTTTATAAGAACAGAAAGTGTCCTCTTTATTCTAGGGTGTGATTGATGTGTGTTTTAATGCACTTCTTTTGGCAGTTAACAGTCAAATGTATAAAACAATGCACTGACAGGATTCTATTTTTCTGTCTATATTTACATGACATACAACTCATATACAAATATATGTAGTATCAAAATGATAGTGAAAAATTCTATTATCTAATGATCTTTTTGATGCCTGAACTATGTGTCTCAAAATTCCCTTGGCTTGTGTCAGTTCTGACACACATACAATATTAGGGCTATGTAGTATTTTTGAGACTATATCTCTTTAAGGATATGCATGTATTTATTTTTCTTTTGTGAAACAGCTTATGGTTTAGAGCTGTTAATATGTGGGTTAACAAGCCAATAAGTAACCACTATACCAAATAGATAAAGTATTGTGCTACTAGGAGATGGTGCTGTTGAAGCAAACAAAGCTGTTCTGAGGAATAAGATGAGGCTATCTACTTCCATAAAGATGAGCATCATTAAAAATTCCATGCAACATTCCACTCCGTACTACATTCGCTCCATGATTTCAAATGGACAAAACAGCAGTGTGTAGTTATGAATAGATGGTGTGTTGATTGTGCACAGATTGTTGTTTTATATATCATAATTAGCTGGGTTTTACATATTATAGTATGTATGATAGTCATGTGCTTACGTTAATTTTATGATTGAAATGTAAGGGTGGAGTCTAGCCTGTTGTTAATTAGGAGATAGCCATTGAGTAGCCAATGAGGCCTCTATGTGGGCATGGTTTTCTCCTGAAACTTCTGAGAAGTCTCGTTATATTTCCTTCATGAAGATGAGATGCTATCTTCCCCAGTTGTTGGGAGTTAGTCTCAGAGACGATGAATCACGAAGAAGACAAGATGGCAGCATCCGAGAAGCTGGAGGAGCTGGCGGAGAACCCACACAACTTTATCTTGATGGAGCCAGAACTCTGAAGCTGGGGCAGCCACATAGAGACCTCTGCCAGCGATGAGTTGCTTCTGCTATTGATGGACCCTGATCCCTGGAAGCGAGGAGCCATGTGGAAACCCCTGCCAGTGCCAAGATTCTGTACCCACTAACCTGTGACTTTGTGAGTCAGAAGGAGACCTTATAGACTGATTTCGGACATATGGGTTAATATCGGACTTATGACTTTGAACTGGACTGGGCTCAAAGCCTGTTCCTCTTGTACATAAAACTTTTCCTCATATCTATATGTGTGTCTTTGAAATTTGTTCCTCTAGTCTACCCGGACTAAAACAGTATGCATTATATGTAAATATATGCTAATATTATATGAGAAATCCATTTTGGCCCATAGTGACTTATCTGTAAGAATTAAAGAAAGAGGTGACAAAAACAGTACTTTCCTAGAGTTGCTGGGAGGTTCTGAGCTGCCACAGTAATGTTATTAGATGAGTGCTCACAAGCCGGTACCACATGTACTTAAGATACCAAATCACTTGTTTCAGTATGTTTCTTTATACATGCAATTACCTGTATATAACATGACATGCCCTTAAAACTCTTTTCTGGAGCATTGTGTTCTCTCTCTGTCTCTTACTCTCAAGTAGATTACACTCACCTGTAATAAGAATTCCAGTTGGTATCTTGGTTTTTATGACCGTGGAACTAACAGATTTTTGCAGTATAGAAGCACTGATATTATTTTTCAAGAATTTTACCATTACACCTTCAGTGGGTAGGTTTCCTTAAATATTAACGTTTGAAAAGCAGAACAAGTAATATTAAACTGTAGTACACAATACAAAACAAAAAAGGAAAAACATTAAACTCAGACAAGATTTAGCAATGAAACAAGAAATACTTTTTACATTATGTTGTTTCCACCTTTTGGCAATGATCGGAAAATTAATCCATTAAGGTTAACAACATATATTGCTTGTAATTATAATATAAAAATTTAAGTGGAATAAAGCAGATGTAACATTAAAAATGAAAAGAGGATTTCCCCCCTTCATAAACATAGGTGCTATTTTCATGTCTAAAAGTGACAAACAAATGAGGATAGGTGTTTGTCCAGAATATTCTACTTGGTCAAAAACACTTTTTCTGAGTCCTCAAGTACAATTTCTTCTATGAAGAGGTGGTCAATGTTTTCTTGACACAGTGGAACTGAGGGACTGTCCTACACTCTCCTCCATAAATTCTCTTACTACTCTGAGAAAACAAAATAATTCTTACCAACATAGTAAGAAACTGATACAATAGATTGGTTTTCTAGATTTTCAGACAGGCAGTTTTGAAATATTTATTTCCCTCAAACATAGCATTGTGTTGCTAACGACAACATCAGCAGTTTGACACCATTACCCTGCTCTGTGGGAGAAAGATGAGAATTTGAGTACCTTTTAGCAACAAGGCCTCTATTTCTGGCACTATAACATATAATACTATATTATGATTCATAAATTTGTCACTGGTTTATATTACAGATTGGATCATCTGATCCTTTCTACTAGTTTGCTCAATTTGGAAGTTTTGCAGACACCTATCCACCATGGATAATAATGCAAGTAATTGACATACGTGGTGGGTAACTTGAAGAATAACATCATGCAAGTTCTGATGTGTGACACACTGACAGTAGTGGAAGAGTGCAATAGACAGAGATTTGTGAGCATGGAAACAATACACATTTGCTCGGAGAGAACATTAACTTAATTGTCTCATTTAATCAGGTATTACCTCACTTAGCCCAGTTACTGGTACAACAGCTGTATTGGCCATTAATAAATTAATTTGAAACAATTAAACTTTTCTTACCTACTACAATTAGGTTTATGAAGGTCTCCATCATGACCTCTCTGTAGAGTTGTGTCTGGGAAACATCCAGCAATGCCCATTCTTCAGCGGTAAAATTCACTGCCACATCCTCAACAATCACTGAGTCCTAAAATAGCAGCACAATCTGGTTTATCTGAGGACTAAGCAGTTGAATATGTGTCAAAAGAAAGATGAGGTTTATAAACCTGAACAACATTTATTTCAAAGGGATTTGACACATGGTTGTTCTATTAGATCTACCTTAGGGTTTAACCATTATTTTCATTCTCTAACAATCTACATTCACTTCTCCAGAAATTTGATCTCATGTCATAGATTTATCAATACAAGGAAATTTCAATAGCTTAGTTGAAAATTTATATTATCTCTACTTCTATCTCTACTCTCTATGTGAAGCCTCCACAAGTTTACAAAATAGTATTCTCCTCACTTGCTATTGAACTGCCCAACTCCAGTCCATGTCCGAACATTAGTTTCCAATAATCCCACTCTTTCTACTCTAAACACCATTTTCCACATAATATGTACTAGAAACAGTGTATCCACAACATATCTTCTGGGGTGGAATTGACAACACATTCTGTATCAACAAATAACATGTTTTTAAAAATATAATTGAGTTGATGTTGACATATTATCAAATAAGAAATATTGCTTGTTTGCTTGTTTTTGCTCTTTCTTTGCCTCTCCTCAGTCATTTCAGGAGGTAGCATACGATTATCAACTGAAGTAGTGGAACATATTATTCAAGTGTACTGTGAAGTAAAGAAAAAGCAGGTATTATTAATTGATAGCACTTAATATATTTAAACAAACATATGCAAATATGCACATGATCTTTGCTCACAAATTTGGAAAACAAATACATGTCCACTTGACTGGTAGATATTGATAATAATGTGGATTCCAATAAAAAGGATATTTAAGCAGAACACACATATTTTTAAAAATACATTACTATTATTATTTTAACACAAATGGTAAATTCTCCTGAAAATAATTTAAAAGCAGCTGAAATTCCAGATGAGTATATTTTTCAAGATTGATTGAAAAGAATTTCTGGAATGATACCTTCTGATATTGGTAATATCAGATAGTTCTATAAGATTCAGTAAGATAATAAAAAAAATGTTGGTCTGTCTCATCATGATAGCAGGGGGAAACGGGAAGCTATTCAGATAGAATAATACAATGTTGTATAGTTTAAAATCAGGAAATACAGCTGCACATATTTTATACTTTATAATGCTCTGAAAAAAACAGATATTTAGAGAGCAAGGTATCAGGATGGGAGGCAATCACATGAAGTACAAAAACAGCTATTTCTTGCTGAAAGTGAAAAGAACGTGAAATTACTAATAAAGATCAAACACTACAGCATTCAGTATTAATTACAATACCAAACAAACACAATAAAAATCTTCAGAACTGATTCAACTAGCAGCATCTTAATAGTTTCAGCATAATTTGAAACAAGATTTATATTTTCTTAAGATCCATAATCATAACCTTGGAAATAGCAGCCAAGAAATCAAAACCCATGTCTTATTGGGCACATTTTTTTTTGCAAAGGATCTACTTGAAGGGTCAAAATCAAAGATGTTTCTTTAGGACTAAGGTGAACTTAGCTTAGACGATGATTTTCATCAACCCTTATTCATTTCTAAATATGGACAATGAATAAGGATATGTAAATTAATCATTTGAATTTTGTGGTAGCGTCATGGAGAACACACCAATTTATCTTGGAAGAAAGAGCAATTATAGCACACTGGGCCCCAAACTGCTAGGTCCAGGTCATCAGTTTGAAATTTCCAATCACTTTGTAGGAGAAAGAAGAGGTTTTCTATTCCCATACTCAGTTCCAGGCTAAGAAACTCACAGTTCAGTTCTGTCCTCATCTTTAAGGCTGCTGTGGGTTGCAATCAGCTTTATGACAGTGACTTTGCAGATGTTTCTGTTGTGTTTTGTTTGTTTGTTTCATTACTTATAAGAAGTACAGGCAAATGCTATTAAAAAGCAATTATTCTGCCAGTCCCTGTTGCTACCTCTTTCAAGTTCTTCTTCTCTGCCCTGCCACCACCTGTCCCTCCAGTCACCATGAAAGGAATCATCAAGTTGGTCCACTACAATGACTGGATATGAGCAAAGTTGGCTTTACCGGAAAACATGCTGTCTTCTCTTCCATCTTCAGACACCCCCGGAACCAGAGCATCATGGTGGGAATGGACTAGAAGGTCAGCTCCGTGGACCATGAGACTCAGAGCAAGCGAGGCATTCTGATTGAGCAAGACATCATCACCAACTGGGACGATATGTAGAAGACCTGGCAGCACACCATCTACAAAGAGCTGTGTGTCATACCTGAGGATTACCTAGTGCTACTGAGGCTCCCCTAAACCCCAAGGCCAACTGAGAGAAGATGACCCAGATCATGCTTGAGACCATGGATGTGGCCATCCAGGTCATGCTGTCCTTGTCTGTTTATGGTGACACCACGGACATTGTCATGGATGCTGATGATGGTGTCATGCACACTGAGCCCATCCACGGACCACACCATCCTGCCTCTGGACCTAGAAGGCTGCTACTTGACCTGTAACCTCATGAAGATCCTAACCAAGTCAGGCTACAGCTTCACGACCACAGCCAAGTGGAAAATCATGCTTGATATCAAGGAGAGGCTCTATGTTTCTCTGTATTTGAGCAAGAGATGGCCACTGCCACTCCAGTCCATGAAGAAGAGCTAGAAGCTGCCTAACAAGTCATCACCATCAGCAACGAGTGCATCTGCTAGCCTGAAGCTCTCTTCCTACCCTCCATCATATGACATACATGAGACTACCCTCAATTACATCATGAAGTGTGCTGTGGACATCCAGAAGGACCTGCACGCAACACCATGATGTCTGGCAGGACCACCACAATCCCTGGCATTACAGACCACATGTGGAGATCATAGCACTGGCACCCAGCAGCATGAAGACCAGGTTCATTGAACCCCCTGAATGCAAGTCTTCCATGTGGATCGGTGGCTCCATCCTGGTATTGCCATTCACGTTCCAGCAAATGTGTATCAACATGCAGGAGTACAATGAGTTAGGCCCTCCCCCCATCGCCCACCGTAGGCCTTCTAGAAAAACTGTCTGCAGGTGCTGCCATCTGCAGCATAAACTGGACACAGCACAAGTCGGTACCTCAGGCTGAAGAAGTCTTTGAAAGAAGTGTCCTTGACGTCTTCTCTGGCAGCAGCACTGATCGTCGGATGTGTTGCTGATTTCATCCTTACATGCCCGATAATGGTCTGTGTGTAAAGCCCTGCACATTCTTTGATTACAACCCCAGCACTGGCAACTTGAGGTGAATGAAGCCAGGACGAGCTGTCAGTTTCAGGATCACCTGGAAGCTAGTAGGTGACAGAAAGAAGCCAGTCTTTGCTGTGTGCAGCCTATAGGGTGGAAGAATCTCAGCCTTGGGACAAACTATCCTTTCTTTATCTGATGTTGGCCAGCAGAGCCCCAGAGACAGTTACTTCCTTTGAGTTGGAAGATGGTTTGCAGTTAAACCTCTGAACTTACTCGTTATTTTAATTTATAAAATTTTGTACACAATTCTCAATTCTTTGAGATGACAAAACAAGTTTTGGTTTTCTATTTCTATGTGAGAATAATAAGCCCAGAAACATAGCATAGTGTAAGGAGAAATAAAAGTGCTGGCCATTTCTTACATTCATAGGGCCTCTCTCCTCTGTGAATTCTCACATATCATGTGAGGTATGAGGAATGAGCAAAAGTCTTTCCACATTCCTTATATTCATAAGGTTTCTCTCCACTGTGAATTCTCATATGTTGAGTGAGGTTTGGAGAACAAATAATGACTATTCTACATTTGTTACATTAACAAGGTTTCTCACCACTGTGGATTCTCATATGTACAGTTAGCTGTGAGGATTGAGGAAGTGTTCTGTCATAATCTTTACATTCATAAGACTTAGGTCCACTGGAGTTTCCCAAGTCATCAACAAATATTAAAGAATCTCTAAAGATTTCACTATATTCTTTGTATTCATAGAATTTGTTTCCTGCTAGATATTCTTCTGACATATGCATAATGCTGCCTCCACAATTATTAAATTGGTCAGAATTAAATTGAGTGTAAGAATGCTTTTTATGGTCTAGTGAAAAAAAGATTCTGGAATAGTTTCCCATACTTAGAAAATTCCGTGATATGCAAGTGTCTTGATCTTTTTAATGTACGAATAATTGAATTTTGCCTATAGAACTCATCAACTGCATTTTCCTCATATGTACCCCAGGATGTCATTGCCAAATGTTTCCTGTTAAAAACAAACAATCAAAAATAAGGTTCTAAATTTTAAAAAATATTCTATTATTACATCATTACCATAAGTAGTTAACTTATTTTCCCCATTCCCTTCATAATCCACCCAATGATATTTTAAATATCTGATTGTGATGCAGTCACAATTTTCAATGGGTTAATAAAATATGATCTATTAAAATGTATCAAAAAAAGTTCCTAATATTAAAATTTTTATTCACATGGATTAAAAAATAGAGTGGCATTAGTGTTTTTTGTTTGTTTGTTTGTTTGTTTTGGACATCACTGCTCTCCGGTGGTGGGAGTAGGAGGCCCAGCCCCACTGCTAGAACTGAACCTCCATCCCTGGGGGCCGCAGTCCCGTGCACAACCACTACACCACCGGGGCTCAGCCCCGGCATTAGTGTTAATATCTATTATAAAACATAGACTGTCACACACACACACACACACACATATATATATACAGCAAACATTTATAATCTATGTTGACAGTTTGAATTGAGTGTTCCTTCTTGACCCATTATTGGCTTAATCAAATTAATGCACAAAACATTTATTTATGCATATATCAATATTATGTATTACACTTTTGTTTATACATTACAGCCAAATGTAAATGTAGGTACTAGTATAAACTGTAATTGGATCCTTCTAGTCAGAGTGACCCTATAAGCTAGAACAGAAAGTGACATATTTATCCTAGGTTGTTGTAAATTTGTGTTCTAAATTACTGTTCTTGCAGTTAAAAACCAAATGTTTAACACAATTCACTGACAGGATTATATTTTTGTATCTTCATTTAGATAACATATAATTCATCCACAAATATATGTATTTGGCATCAAAATGATGGTGGTCAATTTTATTATTTAAAGAACTTTTCAATGCCTGAATTGTGTCTCAAATTTCTCTTTGCTTTTCTCAATTCTGACTTATATAAGCAATATAGGACCATGTAGAAAATCCCCTGTAGTGTTTCTGAGGCTCCATCTCTTGAAGAGTATACAAGTCTTTGTTTTTCTTTCAGGAAACAGATTATATTTTAGAACTGAGACCCTGGGGGATTAGCAGGACAAAGAGTAAACACTAGTCCAATTGAATCAGGTGTTGGACTGCTAAGAGATGGTGCTGTTGAAGCAAACAAAGCTGTTCTCAGGAATAAGATGAGGTTATCTACTTCCATATAGATAAGCAACCTTAAAAAATCCTATACAGTGGCTGAGCCCTGGTGGCGTAGTGGTTGTGTGCGGGACTGCGGCCCACTGGGATGGAGGTTCGATTCCAGCTCCATGGAGCAAAGGCTGGGCCTCCTACTCCCACCACCTGAGGGCAGTGATGCCCCCCCAAAAAAAATCCTATACAGCATTCCACTCTGCACAACTTTGTCACTATGATTTCAAATGGATAAAACAGCAGTGTGTAGATATGTGTGAATGATGCATTGATTGTGCAAAAATGGCTATTTTATATATCATATATAATAGCTGAACTTTACAGATTAAAATATATATGCATATATATAAAGATATATTATTGTTGGGTGATAATTCAATTTTTTGTCATAGTGACGTATCTTTAAGAATTAAAGAAAGAGCTTACCAAAATAGTACTTACTTAGAATCACTGAATGTTTCTAAGTTGTCAAAATGGTGTAGTTAACTGAGTGCTTAAACATCTATATTACATATAATTAAAATGCCAAATTATTTGCTTCAGTCTGTTTCCTCATACATATATTTATATAACATAATATGCTCTTCAAACTTCAAACTCTCTCCTAGACTATTTCTCTCTCTTGCTTTCTCTCTCTCTCTCTCTCTCTCAAAAAAAAAATGCACTCACCTCAAAAGTGGATCATAGTTGTTGTCCTGCTTTATATGGCCATGGAACTCACAGCTTTTTGTAATATAGAGGCACTGGTATTATTTTTCAGGAATTTTATCATTATTTCGTCAGTGGGTAAGTTTTCTTAATCATTAACATGAGCAAAGAAGAATCAATCACATAAGCTGTAGTACACAAAACAAAGAAGGAAAAGCATAATCTCAGGCAAGAAGTAGCAATGAAGCCAAAAATATTCTCTTAAATTATGTTGTTTGCAATGAAAAGTAAATAAAGCCATGAATATTAACAGCATGTATAGTTTCTAATTAGAATATAAAAATATTAAAGTGGCATGTATAAAGCAGAGGTAATATTAAAAATTAAAAGGCAATATTCCCCCTTCATAAACATAGATGCTATTATCACTTCTAAAAGTGTCAAGCAAACAAGGACAGGCATTTGTAGAGAATTTTCTACTTAGTTAAAAAAGGCTTTTTCTAACTAATCAATCAATAAAATTTATTCCATTAAGAGTTAGTTAATGCTTTCTTGATATAATGGGTCTAATTAATCTTCTGCACTTCCCCCTGTAATTTCTTTGACTACTTTGAACAAAGAAAATAATTCTTACCAACATAGTGTCCATGATGGATAAAGGAAAGTTAAATTAACATATCCCTGAAACTGATGCAATAGATTGATTTCAAGATATCTGCAGATATACAGGTTTTAATTATTCATAAAATAAACTATTATTATTTTCCTCAAACATTTAAATCAGTACACTGAAACCCTGGTGACTTAGGTGTTATGCGTTGTGTTGAAAAGTGCATCAAGAACAGTTTGACATCACTACCTGCCTGTGCAGGAGAAAGAGGAGGATTTGCATACCTTTTAACAACTGGACCTCTATTTCTGGCACTACTATAATATAGTACTATATTACGATTCATATATTTGTCTGTAGCTTATATTTCAGAAGTGGAAACCTAGTTTGCTCAATTTGGAAGATTTGCAGACACCTATTTACCATGGGTAACACTGCTAGGAATTGACATACTTGTGGGTTGCTTTCAGAATAACAATATAGAAGTTTAGCAGTGTGACACACTGTTGGAGTAGTGGAAGTGTGCAATATGTTGAGATTTGAAATCATGGAAACATACAAATAATTGCTCAGAGAAAGCATTAACTTAGTTATCTCATTTAACCAAGTATCTCCTCAGCCCAGGTACCAGTGCAATAACTGTGCGTAAATAACAAATTAATTTGAAAGAATCAAGTTTTTCATACTGACTACAGCTATGTTTGTAAAGGTCTCCCCTGTCACGTCTCTGAAGAGTTGTTTCTGAGACACATCCAACAATGTCCACTCTTCTGGGGTAAAATCCACAGCTACATCCTCAATAGTCACTGAGTCCTAAAATAGCCAACAATATCTGTTTTATCTGAGAACTAACCCGTCGATTAGGAGTGAAAAAAAGGTGAGATCTATAATCCTGAAGAACTTTTATTTCAAAGGGATTTTATACATGGGTGCATGTTCTATTATATGTACCTTAGGGTTTAACCATTTGTGGCAGTCATGTATTTATGTTAATTTTATGATTGAAATGTAGGGGTGGAGTCTGTCCTGTTAATATGGAGATAGCCATTGAGTAGCCGATGAGGCCTCTGTGTGGGCATGGCTTTCACCTGAGACTCCTGGGGAATCTCAAGATATTTCCCTCGAGAAGATGAGAAGCTATCTTCCCCAGTGGTTGGAAGTTAGTTTTGGAGATGATTAATCACAGGCAACACAGAATGGCGGCATCTGGGAGGCTGGAGTAGCCAGTGGAGAAACCACATGGCTTTGCCCTGATGAAGACAGACCTCTGAACCTGGAGTGGCATGCTGTTGATGGACCTGAGCCCTGGAAGCGAGGAGCCATGGGGAGACCCATGCCAGAGCCAGAATTCTGCACCCACTGACCTGTGACTTCCTGAGTCGGAAGCAGACTTTAAAGACTGATTTCAGGTATATGGGTCAATATTGGTCTTATAACTTTGCACTGGTCTGGTTTGGGATGCCTTCTTAGGGTCACATTTCTTTTGTATATAAACTCTTTCCTTATACCTATATGCATGTCTCTGAAATTTGTTCCTCTAGTCTATCCGGACTAATACACCATTGTTCTCATTTTCTAACCATCAACATTCAACATTCACTTCTCCAAAGATTTCAATTCATGTCCATGAATTATCAATATGAGGAAACTTCAAAATTTTTGATAAAAAACTTTACTTTGGTTCCATTTTCTACTCACTGTGTGAAGCCTCTCCAATTTACAAAACCATATTATCATAAATTCCCATTGGATTGTCCAATTTCAGTCTATATCCTAACATAGGAGTTTCTAAAAATCAGAAACTCTCTACTCTAAACACCATATTTCACATAATATGGACTGTAATCACTGTATTACACATCAAATCTTCTAGGGTGGGGTGGGGAACACCAATACCAACAAATAAAATATTTTTCAAAAAATTTTAACTGAACATTGAAATATTATTAAGAAATACTACAAGATAGACTGCTTTTTCTTTGTTTGTTTTTGCACTTTTTTCTCTCCCTCTCATCAGCCATTTCAGGAAGTAGCATATGACTATGAACTGAAGGAATGTGACATATATTCAAATGTGCTGTGAAGTATTAGGGATAAACAAGGTATCAGTAATTGACTAAACAGCATTTAATAGGTTTAAACAAAGCCATGCAAATGTAGACATGATCAATGATCACAAATTTGAAAAACAAGTGTAATGTGCATCCAAAAATATTTATACAGAACATGTATATTTTCTATTACTACTATTATCAGTAGTAGTAGTAGCATGACATGATGCTAACTTCTGCTGTAAATAATTCAAAAACAGGTGAAATTCTAAATCAGTAGACCTTTCAGAAATTCAACATTGATTGAGAAGAACTTCTGGAATGAAAAATTCTGATATTGGTGATATCAGATGATTCTTATATAAGATTCAGTAAGATAACACAATAAAAATGTTCTTCTGTCTTAGTATACTTATCATAGTCATGATAGCATAAAAAGAGGAAGCTATTCATACAGAATAACGGAATGTTTGTGTACTTTAAAATCAGGGAAGATACTGTAGATATGTATATATTTTACAATAATCTGAAAAAATAGACATTTAGAAAACAAGGTATCAGGATCAGAGACAATTACTTTAATAAGCTGTGAAGTAAAAAACCAGATATTTCTTGCTGAAAGTGAAAAGACTGTGATGAAATTACTAATGAAGATCAAACACTACAATATTGAGAATTGAGTATTGATTACAACACAGCACAAACAAAAGACAAATCTTGACAGCTGA
>PVJH01040059.1:0-15943 GCA_004026705.1 Nesogale talazaci
TTATGACCTTGGACTGGACTGGGTTGGGATGCTTTCTCAATGTTCTATTCCTCTTGTATATAAACCTTTCCCTTGTATACATATGCAAGCCTATGAATTTTGTTTCTCGAGTCTACCCGGACTAACACAAATGACCTATGAATTCTTACTTTTGCTATCTACCTTTCTACATTTTATGAGTAAGAACTCTTTGGTGACATCTCAACAGGTTTCTTACCAAGAAAACCTGGGATGTAACTGCTGATTTGGTTCCTCTTGGAAAGAATCTCTACCATGTCACTTCTGACATCTGGAGAAGACTTTCCCACCAACCTGGGTGCTGTCCATGGTTCTAATACAAGTAGGTGTTTTGTGGATTTCTAGTATGATAAAAGCAAAGGGTATCAAGGGTGATTGCCATTTGTTGTATAAGGTTCTTCTATGAGAATAATTTTAGATCAGTGGTTCTAAAGCCACAACCCTTGAATACAGTTCCTTATGCGGTGGTGACCCTCAACCATAAAATTATTTTCCTTTCTACTTCAACACTGTCATTTTGCTACTGTTATGAATTGGGCGACCCCTATGAAAGGGTTGCTCCCCCCCCCCAAAGTGCTCATGACCCACAGGTCGAGAATCGCTGCTTTAGATGACCTACTGTAAGTTCCATAGAGGATGTTGAGTATGAAGATAACATTGCTAAAGAGAGAGGTAACCTTTAAAAGTCAGCTTTGAGATCATTCTTAGTTCATCCTGCCTCCATCAATTCTATGGGCCTTAGTTTTCCCTTCTGACAAATCCTACTACTTGTGGTATTTATTTAAGGATTAACTAAAATCATGAGGGAGTACAGAATAGGATGACTATATTCACAACAATTTACATGTTTTTCACTCCCAGATGGTATCCTCAAGTTAAGTGGGTGGCCCAGGAAGTTGACTACATCCTTGCATGTGTTCATGTATTCAAGGATAAAATGGGAATGTGATGATAAAAGATACTACTTGCATTATAGGGGTATTATAGGAGAATGACTAGAGTAAAGTAATTGGAGCAAGTTAAACCAAATTCACTGCCATCGAGTGGACTCTGACTCACAGATACCCTTTAGGGAAGGGTAGAACTTTCACTCTTTCCAGGAGTAGAAAACCTTGTCTTTCTCCTGAGGCGCAGCTGGTGGTTTTGAACTGCTGACCTTGCAGTTAGCAGCCCAACATGTAACCGCCATGTCTCTGGGGCTCCTAGGTTGAGTGATTCTCGGATTATCATCACATCTTCAGGGTTGCTACAATTTGCCCTTATTCAATCATGTACTCAATTTCCATATGACAGGTTATCATGCATGTGGACACTGCACTAGGTGGATCCGGCTGTATTGACAGCATTTTATTCCATTACTTGCACCTCATTCACACACTCAAAAGTATACCAAAGATGTGCTTCTTCCTAGCCTCTCCAGACACTCTGTATAGAAGCAACCATGTGTATGGTCAGACCCCTCTGAAAATGCTGACTGGGTTCAAGATCAGGTGTTGTCCATTTTTAAGACTTTTCCAACTTGATGGCCATAAGTTCATTAGGATGGGGTGGGGTGGGAGAGGAGAGAAGGAGAGGAGACGTGGGATGGGGTGGGGTAGAAGGGAAGGGAAGGGGAAGGAAGGGGGTGGGTGGGGTAAGATGGAATGGGGTGGGAGGGGATAGAATGGATTACATCAGTAAAGCTCTGTAAGCTACACTTAATTCTGATTATATTTTTTTGATTCTGTTTTTCATTTTCTCTGCCCTCTTTGGTTGACTCTCAAATGCTTTACTCTCCTAGCATATTTACTCGATCAAAATTACACATGTTGAGCCAACAGTACAGAACTATTTTATAAAAAGCATTGCCCATAGATTCCCTTACAGTCCACTAACCCACTCTATTTACGTTTCTGAGGAAGAAACTACCATGACTATATAAGAAGGAACAAGAGAGAAAGCATTCCTCATCAACAAAGATTTACAGAATGCCAAGAAGGGTCTTCCAAGGTCTGCGGAAACATTCTGTTTGCTTTCTCTGCCATGCTTTCCCTCTTAAATGACCCTTATTGGGCCAAATTCTAGTGAGACCATCAAAGTCACATAGCTCATAAAGCCCAACATGGGTTTCCACCATCTGGCAGGGAGAGACTGTGTATATGAGGCATGCACCTACACATGGGGGCTGAGTGAGTGAAACCAGGCTTGCCTGAATAGTTGGAAAATCCATTTTGGCTTCTGTATCTGCTTCTGATTTTTTTGTTGCTGTCGTCCTTGGACACTGTGCACAGGAGGGCAGTGGCAGTGACTAATTCGACAAAATTTCAAGCTTTCTTTATGAATGGGCATGGGCAGGGGAGGTGAACAACAATTCAACCCAACATGCCCCCACCCCCATCCCATTGACTTTGTTATTCCCCCAAGTCTTCAGTTCAGGGATTAGCCCAATGTGTTTGCTCTGGCTTCCCAAGGCAAGCCCACTTTGCATTGCGACAAAGGCCTAGGGTGGCCAGAATGAATAGCTCTGGGCACTTGAAGTACTCAGGGTGGGCCTGCCCATTGGCTTTGCATCAGTGTGTCAGTCTTTACTTGAAAGGGGACCTTCCTTGACTTGAACCCCTTGTGCCTTTTGCATGAAATGGTTCAACGCTTTGGGAGGATGGGAAGGGAGGGGTAAACATTCTTGTGGAACCTTCCCAACTTTTATTTAAAGTTGGGGGGGGGTGGAAGTACCACATTGCTAAATTTGATAGAAAGATGCCCATACGAGATGGAGCTAGTCCATTGTGTGAGCACCTGCCCAGCTCATGGGTCCATGGGTTACTGGCATGGTGTCCCAGTCCAAGAAGTGATGGATAATGATGATAATGATGATGATGACGACAATGATATCTTACTTCACTTTGGAGAAAGTCTGAATTACCCATATTGTTCAGTGGCATGAGCTTCCTAATCATAATGTGTCAACAGTCTCATTATTTCTATTGTGTTTGTTCTGTTTACATTGACCTTGCTTTATCCCCCTTTACCCTCTCATATCTTCTTTGGAGTAAAATGTGGACTTTTTAGCCTTATATAGATGGTTGTTGTTTTTTTTTTGAGCACAACACACATCACTGGTAATGTTTATTTCATGAGCCAGTCTGTTATTTAGCTGAAAGGGAACCTCCAGGTATGGTTTCAGTACAAAGTTTAAAGAGTATCTCGGGGCAATATTTGGGCTGGGGGTGGCTCCTCTAGTCTATGCCTGTCTAGTAAGCGTTTCCTTTTTTAAAGAATTTGAGTTTTAGCCTATGTGTTTGTTTGTTTGTTTTTCCTTCCTTTTGTTTGCTTATTTTTTCCTTCTATCCTAACTGGTACCATATCTTGTGTCCCTGGTCACGGTGGCTGATAGTGGTAGCTGAGCACCATCTAGTACTTCTGGTCTCAGGGTAGCCTCGTGGACGAGTTTCTTCCTTCAGTCTTGACTTTGCGTCTTTTTCTTCTGCTCCAGGTAAGGAGAGACCACTCATTGCCTGGTGGCAGTTTTTCATGTACCTTGACGCTGGCTCCTGAGATATTATTTTAAGCAGATTTATGTTGCATTAAAAAAATCCATTACACTACATTATGGGGTTTACTGTCAATCCCGATAATGTTGATCAATTTCAGTCTTCCAAAATCTGCATTTATAATTATGCTCTGTAATCAAAATTGTTTATGTATGTACTAGCTCCAGACAGTCAAAAATCATAAATTAAAGTTATTTATATATATGACAAGATACTGGATTATGTTGAAGCAGAGTTTTTACCACCACACCGAGTCCTTGATTTGTTCCTCAAATGCTGTATGTAGGTCCTTGCAGCTGGCTTTTCACTTTTTCTAGGAAAAAAACACACATACCTACTGCACTGTGCATTTGACAGATGCTCTCAAATAATGCAGTGGTGTGTATTCACCATAGAAAACATGCTGTTAAAAAACTAGAATAAAGACACACACAAATTAAAGTGAACTACATCTATTACAGAGTAACATTGTCAGGTTGGTCTGTTTAATTCTTATTTGTATGTTGTATAAGTATTGTGCATCTTGGGTAGGTAGTGTGTATAATGTGTGTGTTGTGTAGGCTGTATGTTGTGTGTTATGTATGCTATGCTGTGTACTGTGTATGTTGGATGTATATTTTATGTGTGTTATGTGCTGTGTATGTTGTATGTATAGCTTGTGTGATATATGTATTTTGTGTGAGTTGTGTGTGGTGTGTATGTTGTGTGTGTTTGTGTTGTATGTGTATGTTGTGTGTGTTGTATTTTTGTGTGTGGTGTGTATGGCATTTTACGTTGTGTGTATGTTGTGTCTGCATTTTATGTGTATTATGTGTGCATGTTCTGTTTGTATGTTGTGTGTGTTGTGAGTGCATTTTGTGCTACGTGCGTATGTTGTGCTTTTATGATGTGTGTGTGTTTTGTGTGCACTTTATGTATGTTATATGTACAATGTATTTGTAAGCTGCATATGTGGGTAGGTTGGGGTTGTTGTTTGTATGTCGTGTGTGTGATCTGCATGTTATGTGTATGTCATGTGCGTTTGCCAGTGAAGATGATGCCACCTTTGCAGTTTTATGTCCTGCACTTTCTTCCCTCAACTGTGCACCACGTGACCACGTCCTGGTGACACTCAGTTTCCCCAAATTGTTTCACAGCTGAACTAATCTTCTTTAGGGGATGAGCACATGGTTGGTTTCCAGTGGTTTGCTGTTATACAAAAAGGCCTGGTCATCATCTTTCTACCCTAAATCACTTACACTGTCCTATAAGTCCCCGGAATCCCCTGAGGATCTGATACTTTGGGGCGCTCAATCAGGTGTGTTGGATAAATCACAGAAGCACCTTGTCATCTAAAGGATCGGCTATGACACAGATGTTTGGTGAGCTGCTGTGGCTCTACAGGTCGGCAGGCCTGAAATCTGAAGGTTGGCTGTGTGAACCCATGCAGGGGCTCTGCGGAAGAAAAGCCTGGCAGTCTGCTTCCAGGCGACACCCCGAGTGTCACTCGAGGGTGCTCCCTGCATCCAGTGCAGGCTCCAAGGCATCCAGAGACAACAACCACCCAGGGGTAGAGACAGTGACTGGCCCCAAGCCTTCTCCTCCTTTCATATCCATGCCCTGGGCCATGGGGCTTGCAGTTCCTCCCACACCAGGCTAGAGGCACATCCTCTCCCATGGACCCTGACTCAGCTTCAGCACTTTGATCCATCAATGGGACCAAGGACCATCCAGAGGTGCGACACAACGAGAGGCTTGAATGTGCTTCTCTGGTCCCTCTGTGGCTAGCTAGACCTCTGCTTCCAAAAGGGTGAAGAGAAACAAACGTGGGAGGGTTGGGAAACCAGATGGAGTACCCAGCCCTGACAGACAAGCCATGTGGCTGAGCCCAGCCTGACTGAGCCCATAGCTCAGTCATAGACAACCGGTAGACACAGGGAACAGACCAGATGAGAGCAGCAGAGATGTCCCCAGGGACCTGCAGATGTGAGTGCCATTGTGCTCTGTGCTGCTCAGTGTCTGCGAGGGTTGGGGGTGGGGCTTACAAAGAAGTAGCTAATTCATACATGTCTGCTGGCATTCCTTCTGTCGTTCAGTGAGCAATTAATATCGTGCCAGGCATGGTGCGAGGAGCGGATCAGAAGGAGACGGTGAGGCCAACTGAATCCCTGCTTGAGCCCTGGGCAGATATCAGTGTGACCAGCTAACAGGGGGCCAGGAGGCAGAGCTGGGCCATGCAGGCAAGAAAACCCAGTCTTCCACCTTGTAGGGGACAGCTAGCAAATCTTCTTTAGATGCCCTGGCTGTTTCAACAGCCACCCTGTGTGCAGGCTAATCTTGGGATATGTGTCCCCTAAGCTCCTCTAACGCACCAAGCTTGGAGATTAATCCGAAGGCTGTAGAAAGAGCTCTGGTGCCAGGTGTAGGCATTCTTTGAAAGGGTGGGGGATGGTACACAGTCTCCCAAGAAACGTTGTGCAAGGAGATGACAGGCGGGCCGCTTCAACAGTGATCCCTGTTCAGCTGCGATTGGCTATAGGATGGACAATAGTGCTACTTTGACCAGATGGTATGAGTCAGCCTCTTGTGAAGTCTTGCACCTGCCCTTAGCGGGACCAAAGTAGCCAGCTCTCGTCACCCCCTTGGAACAATCCTGATCAGCTTGAATTTGTAAAGCCCCAGACTCTGTCAGCTTTGATTCCTTACCATTTGGTGGACAATGGGGAGTATGCCCCAAGGAGCCTGCCAGCTCCGCAGCCACAGCTGCAGCTCCCAACAGACACTCTGCTGCGGAAAGGCAGGGAATTTTACAGACTAGTCACCCTAACCTTGGGGAGTTTGTGAACTCCTGTCCCTCCTGGTGTTTCACAGGAGATCTGATTTCTCGCCAATTCAATCTTGGTCAGGGCACAGGGATGACATGTTCTTAAAGAGGCCCAGAGATGCACAGCATAGTGGTCAGGAAACTTAGTGCACCTGGAGGAAGAACGGAACCAGGCGGGGGTTCAAACAAACAAGCTGCGACCCTGGCAGACATCAATAATCAATCACAGAATGTTCTTTTCATTCCCGATGTAGATCCATCTTCCCGATTTGAGACTATGATCAGACGGTTGTCACTAATGAATCTCGGTGGACCACTTAGATAGAGCTACTTGCCATTGTGACCTAAAGAGGTCCCTTTACAGAAAAAAATAAAATAAAAGGTCAGCAAGGTAAATGGCCTATTCACCTGCAAATAATATATGTGTGTCAGTTCAGAGGCTCAACTCAACTCAACTCCCTGCCACAGAGCCCGTTCAGACTCATAGATCAGTGACTAGAACTCAATTATTTCAAATTTCTGCTCCGGTGCCCTTCCATACCAAGAATCTAGTATGTCTGCTTGAAGTCCCTGGGATGCACCCCATCTCTCCAGATTCACACCAACCAACCCACTGTCATCACATCGACCCTTGGACACAGCAGAAGCGGCCCCAGAGGGTTTCCAAAGCTGTTCGTTCTTACAGAAACTGACTACAACCTCTTTCTTCTGTGAAGAAGCTTGTGGGTCAAATCCACTGATTTTTGGTTAGCAAGTGAGTGCTTTAGCCACTATGTCACCAAGGAATGCTGCTTCTGTTAGATGTTAGAGTTGGGTCTAACCCAGAGTGTGGTAGTTACATAATTTCATGTCAACTTGAGGGCAAAAGTGAAGGGGTGGGGTCTAGCCTGTGAAGCAGGTCACAGTCTGATTATGATTCCTTGTGGGCATGACCTTCTCATAAGAAGGGTCCTGGGAAACCCGCTCACCCCCCTCACTCTGCCTTTACTGTCCTGGTTGCTGCAAGACCTGTGAAACTCTCACCGTCAATGGATCCACAAGACGTTTCGCCTGCCCGCCGGTGATCTTCCTGCACGCTGCATCGTTGTTTGTGGCGGCATGAGTATCTAGAGGAACTTATGGACTAGTATCGGACTGATGGACCAGGGTAGGATGTTTTCCTGATAGAAAACTATTTCTTGATGTAAAGTTCTCTCTTACACAGATATGAGTGTCACTGGATTTGTTTCTCTAGTCAACCCAGCTTAATACACATAGTGACTCCAAGGATAACAGAATGATACACATCCTGTCTTGTACCACAGTCACAACCTTTAGTGTGTTTCAGCCGCCTCACTGAAGAGCTTTCTCTTTTTTGCTGACACTCAATTTTACCAAGCATGATGTCCTTTTTCCTTTCTGATAGCAGGTCCAAAGTATGTGAGGTGAAGTCAAAAATCACTATTTCTAAGGTCTGTTATTGTTGTTGTTGTTATACCATTGAGTTAGTTCTCACTCCTAGTGACCCCATCTACAACCTAATAAAAAGAACTGCCTGGTCCTGCACTATCCTTACAATTGTTATGTTTGAGTCCACAGTTGCAGCAATTGTGTCACTCCATGTGATTGGGGCTATCACTCCTTTTCACTGATCCTCTACTTGCCTAAGATTAATATCCCTTTCTAGGATTCAATGCACTTAAATGAGTTAACCTTGAAATGTTCCGGTTTCCAACTTTCATCACCTATCAGCATGAAAAATAGGTGCTGTATGAGTCAGTTATCCCCCTAGTATTGCTGTGTAACAAACCTCTCTACCATCTAGAAACCTAGAGCAAGAAGCATTTGTTCTTGTGTGAACAATGAATTGCTCTTGTGTCTACAATGGATTGTTTCTTGTGTGTTGCTAGGATGCGAGAAGTTATGCCACTGATATTTCAAATACAATCAGTATCACCCTTGATGAACAGGTTTCTGCAGGCCTTCCAGTCTAAGGAGGCCGAGGATAAAGATGTTCCGGCAAACTGCTTCCTGAAATTAGACTATGAAAACCCTACGGACCACAACAGAACATTCTCTGATACTGTGCTTGATGATGCACAGTCAAAGTACACCAGGACCACAACTGAAGATGGTGCAGGACTGGATGGTGTTCAGCTCAGTTACACAATGTTGTGATGACTCAGAGCCATCTTGAAGGCAACTAACAAAGCAAAACCCCAATTATGATTCAATTAACATAGGCTGAGCTAAGCTGCACTGTTCCCATGCGAAGAGTTGGGTTTAAGTCTACTCCACGTGTGTTGATTTGGGGGTTCTGGATGAAAGAAAAGGGCCTCCCTTTGTCATGTTATTTGTCATGGTGGATTAAGAGAACCTAAATCCCAGTCAAAGTAGGAGAGACCCAGATTACATCATGGCCACCCACCCCTAACTCCCGATTGCACTCGCCACGGCAAGTCAAGGACCATGCCCAATATCAATGGCATGAGGCCAACGATCTCTGCCCACACTGGGGAAGGACAGGGAGTGAATATATGTTCAATGATAATGTTGCTCTGAGTTGGTGGACAACCAGTTCCAACTCATGATGACTTCATGTATGGGCATAACAGAACGGAACATGGCCTGGTTCTAGGCACTCTCTGATCGTTGTTCTTCTTGAATCCATTGCTGCCAATATTTGAACAATAATAACCCACTTGTGTTGTGTTGAGCTCAACCCAGAGCAACCAAGCAAGGCCACAGTCCTTGATGGAAACACACTGCCACACCTTTCTCCCATATTGTCTGGTAGGTCAAGTGCTTAACCACTGCCCTGGTGGGGTTCCTTTGGAACAATAATATAAACTTGGTTTCACTTTTAGACTTATCTATGTATTGTGATTTGGGGGAAACTTTACAAAGCAGATTGGTTGCCCATGCAGCAGCTCATACACTGTTCGTTTTGTGGCACTGTTGATAGTCCCCACGTTGAGCAATATTCTTCCCGGTTCCTCCTGCTGTTGGCTATTTCCGTTCCAACTAGTTCCATTTCCTCTCCCGTTCTTCCTTCTGAGCTTTATTTCTGAGGGGAAAAAAAATCTGTCCTTTAATATCATGGGGTTGATTGTCCTGGGGAGCAGGTGGGTACCTGACTGGTGGTTCTGTCCACCTTATAGGCCTCTCTCTCATTGAGGTGAAATTTGAGAAACATAGATGATTTCAGATCCAGGCTTGGAAGATGTCTAAAGACTATGGTCTTTATCCAACGAGTGACCTTGGTCCTCTTTATGGTTTTGAGTGTGGGTATTCATTTCCCCCCCACTCTATCAAGGGCCCTAACATATGGTACCACTCAGAGATGCAGATGCTAGCAGTGGTGGATGACCTTTGGACAAATTGCTTCCTTGCCTCTTTGGTTATTTTTGCTCTTCATTGTTCTGGACAGGGAGAGACCAATAGCTGTGCCTTAGCTGTTTACAAGCTTAAACATCCCACCGACTACTCCCCCAAAGGAGCATGTAGAACATTGTCTTCGTGGACTGTCTTAAGCCAGCTGACCACTGTGACGGTCAGGTACTTGATGTCAATTTCATGATTGGGATATAGGGGTGGAATCTAGCCTATCAAGCTGGAGATAGCCAATGAGGCCTCTGTGTGAGCATGACTTTCTCCTGAGAATTCTGGGAAGTCTTGTGATATTTCCCTGGTGGAGATGAGAGATCATCTTTCCAGTTGTTGAGAGATGCTTGACTGACAAGACAAGATGGCAGCATGCAAGGAACTGGAGGAGCCGGAGGAGAAGCCACGTGGCCTTACCCTGATGGAACCAGACCTCTGAAGCAGGAAGAGCCACAGAGAGACCGCTGCCAGCGCTGAGAGGCTTTTGCTGTTTCTACTGCCACCAGACACACAAGACTCTGCACCTAGTGGCCTATGACTTTGTGGGTTGAAAGGAGACTTTATGGACTGGTATTGGACATATGGGCGAACATTGGACTTGTGACCTTGGACTAGACTGGGCTGGGATGCTTTCCCCATGTTTATCCATATGCGTGGCTATGAATTTGTTTCCCTAGTCTACCTGGACTAACACAACCACAGTGTCCCTCAAATGTGGTGCTGGGGCTCCAGGCCTAGTCATTCATTTCCACAAGGTGTTTGGCTATAGCTAAGACACTTTCATAACTTTTCCCTCTGTATTCTTGGATACACTACATTCATGGATATAGTAGGAGCAATTGGTTATAGGAATACTCTCTGTGGAGCCTTTATATGTATGGGTATGAGCCAATTCACTTTCCAACCACCATTCAACTTATCTTTCTGTGCATCCACTCATAGATTATTGCTGTGACTGTTATCATATGGCTGTGTATTTACCGGTTGCCTTTACCTGGCGTGCTCTTCCCAGTGCCTCATCTTACCTTGATCATTTTAAGCTGACATCCTCCCTTATTGTGAATTGCCTCCCCTACACCCAAATTAATACCTGCCTACCCTCCAGTTAGGGGTTTGTCTTGCTGACCCTTCCCATGTCTGATAACTTTCAAAGAACTTATTCTTTTTCTAATTGAAAACCTTTTCTGGGTATTTTACCACAGTGGTCCCATACAACCTATGTTCTTATGTGATTGTCTGAGTTCGCTCAGCCGTTCATCCACGTCATGAGGTGCTTCACAGCTTCATCGTTACTCCTCAATGTCATGTAGTACTCCCTTGTGTGCATATGTCATCGTCTGTTTAGCCATTCAGCCATTGATAAGCATGCAGTTTGCCTCCATCTTTTTTTTCCATTGTGGATAGTGTTCTGCTGTGAAGATAACGTGGGTATACTCATCTGTCTATCTACCTGAGTCATGGCCCATATTTTCCTAGGATACATACCTAGGAGTGGTATCCAACATTTCTGTTTTCAACTTAAATAAAATAAACATACACAAACTTTTTTTATATTGCAAAGAAGGCTTTTAGGGAGGGTTGAGAGAGACAGAAGACATTTCAGACAGTCGGATGATAGCAGGCTCCCCCGGAGAAAGTGACTAGGCGCCTGACTTAATCCCCAAGAAAGCTAAGCCTTATGTTGTGCTAATACTGGCTTGATGGTTTAGTTGCTGATGTCTCTGCTTTAAGGAAAACCTGACATGGAAGTTCTCATCCAGTAAAAGTGATCATGAATATTTTAATGGCCGGGCCGTGCGCTCCTCTCTAGCTAGCTTCTTGTCTTGCTTAATACAACTCCTCTTAAGGATATGAAAATATATGGTCTTTGTAAAAGAATGGGCTGACTGCATTCTAACAAGGAAAGCGGGGAGCCTAAGAGCCTGGGATTTAGCGAGTGACCCCCCCTCCTCCCCGAGAGCTGGCTATAAAGCCAAAGTCATCACTCACTCTCCCCGGGTCTTCGGTCATTCCTATGATCTTCCCCGTCTTCTGTCTCCTCCCTGAGAAAGGGGGTAGCCATATCTATCTTTCTGGGCTCGTATTGAGTAAGAGTGTGCAAGCAAAATGCACAATCAACATCAGGTCACCAACACCTTTCACCTTAGCTTTTCATGAGAAGATGTTCTTCAATGGCTGGCGTCCCTACGGCAATTCTTAGTATGCTCCTCACCGAAGAGCTCCAATTCCCTGGTATCCAGGTGCTCAGAAGGAGGGCAAGGGACCCTGGTGTCACATCAGTTAAGCACTCAGTAGTTCACCAAAAGAAGTGGATGGTTCAAACCCACCAGCCACCTTTTGGGCAACCAAAGACTCTGACAATCTGGTCCTCCAAATATTGTAAGCTCAGAAACCCAACAGGACAATCCTATAGGAACCCCACAAATCCAGGTCGACTTGGTATGGAATCACAACTCCTTCCGAAGTTAGACACAGCTGTGTGGCATGCTCTGGTCAAGAAAGTAGAAGTAGAAGAGACACAGGTCACCCTGGGTGGGGATCTTCAGGAACCATGGTGAGTGCCCTGTCAAAGGGCCTTGAATGGGAGGCATAACTCTCAGATACCTGCCCACAGTAGGTAATCGAAGGGCCACTTGTCTATCCTCTACTCTTAATAACTGCTGGTCTTCTTTGCAAAGGGAGAGAACAGCAGAAGAAGCAGTAGATTTGACTTTGAAGATCTGGGTGGTGAGCCCTGGTTCTGCCCAACACTTCACCTCTGCTGAGGTGGAAGAGACAAATCTCTTCCCCCAATGGTCTGCCATGTATCTACCTGGAAATGAATGGAGACAGTGTGGAAGGTCAAAAGCTGGTCATTCCCAGGTGAGGTCTAGCCTGCACATGTGTTCTGCTTGAACAGCTTTCCCTTTTTTAATGAAGCCAACATTTATTTCAAAGTTGGAATGGTTTCTGATGGAAATCAGGATGCTAACTTCCCTACAAACTCTGGATAATAATAATAATTTTTTTAAAAACCCTCTGGGTAATCCTGCAAAGAGGCGTCAACATGATCAGAACCATAACCAATGGATCCTGATAGAACAGAACCTCCCATTACTATATCAACTGAAACCAGAGGCCACCCTGAGGTACTCTTAAACCTGGAATGTAACTTGATTCCCAAGTCTTCTTTTAGCCAAATAACAGTCTAACAAAAGAAAGATTATGTCAGCCGAACACAGATGGCACAGTGGTTGTGTGCAGAACTGCGGCCCACAGGGTTGATGGTTCAAATCAAGCAGCAACTCTCCGGGAGCAACGCTGGGCTTCCTACACCCACCAGGGCAGTGATGTGAGAAAAAGAAAAGAAAGAATATGTCACCCATGCACACTTAAAAAAAAATCACCTGCAAGGGTCCAAGTGGTTAACGATGACCTTAAAGCACAGATGAGACATGGGAAGGAGAGTAGGGAAACTAGATGAAAGGAAACAAAGAAACCAGAAGAGAAATGGTGAGACTGTTCACACATTGTAAAAAATATAACCAGTGCTGCAGAATATTTTCTCTAGACATTGTTGAGTAGGAAGCTGCACTGCTGTGGAAACTGGGAGCACCCACACAAATCATTTTTAAAAATGAGATCATGGAGTTGGAGCTGCTCTTTTGGGCCATAGATTGCTACCTGCTCTCTGGTGTACTGCAGTCCTACAGACTCCCAGTGATTCCCCAGACACTTAACCAGATTTAGAGGGACCTTTGGACCAAGCAGATATCTGAATAGTCCAGCCCTTGGATTCTGTGAGTCCATGACCTCTTTCCTTCAGAAATTCCCCCACCAACAGCATTTGAGTTGATAAGGGTCGTAGGGGATGGGGATACCCAGCCGTCTGACATTGCAATGACATCTAGGAACCCATGAGTACACACACACACACACACACACACACATAGCACCTGGGTTTGCACACAGCACACAGTCCGGCACAGACCTCAGTTGTCATTGTCAAGTGCTATCCCGTTGTGCCGCCTCTTAGTGACCCTGCATGGCCAAGTATAATTCTCCCACGAGGGTTCTAAGCTGTCATCTTGACCGCCATAGATAGCCAGGCCTTTCTCCTGTTGAGCTGCTGGCTGGGTTCGAACTGCCAGCCTTGATCTTAGTAGTCAAGGACTACTAATTATGTTAGTAGCCAAGTGCTCCCTAATTAACTTGGGAACGGTGGGTCATTTGTCTGTCCTGAAGCCTGTGGTGAGCCCAGTTCTCCATCAGCATGCCTCTACCTCATGCCTGTCCACACCACTGGTTTAGAGGCCTCATCAGCCTCCCGAATGGATTGCTTATGGACAGGGGTCATGGGCTAGTCCCCGTCCCCTCCCCATCACCCGCTCCTGCTCCCAGAGAGCCACAGCCAAGTGACCCACGCTGAGAAAAGTGCAGGGGCCAGCAGGGCCCTGACCTTCCTGTGTAGGTAACAAATTGGATGGCGTGTTTGCACCAGGCCCTGGGGGGAAGGAAGGAAGGGGGGTGGGGTGGCATGGAGAGGTGGAAGGCAGTGTGGTATGGGGTTAGGGTCACGGGGACCTTTGCTTCAGGCATGCACACAGCAGCAGCGTGCGTGCACTCCTTCCCCGGAAGCAGCCACTGCTGCAGGGCCTGGGGCGGGCAGCAGCTGCAGGTCAGCAGGGGCCAGAACCTGTACACAACACACTCGTGTGTGTGTGTGTGTGTGTGTGTGTGTGTGTCCGCTCCACACCCAGCCACAGGCAGAAGGAGTCCCTGACTAGGAATGTTCCGAGACATCGTTAACTCTTAAGTGCAGAAGCTTAAGTTCCTTACCCTGATCCTTCCTGCCTTATCAGAAAGCGGGCTCTTTGGGCCTTGCGGGACACAGTTTGTGGACATACGTTCCCTGAGTTCACATCACCAGCACCGCCCCACCACCCCATAACAAGTTGTGTGACTGTGAAAGCTAACAGCACCCCCACGCCTCACCCGGCGTTCCCTGAATCTTTTACTTCAAAGGACAGATAAACACACACACACACATCTCTCTGAGAGCATGACACAAGAATTGCCTAATGACATAAGTCCACCCACAGAAAACACTTCGAGGAAGACATGCTGAGCCCTTCTCCAGAACCATTCCACTGGTCTGTGGCATGCCCCACCTACCAGGGGAGCTTCCAGTCGAGGGGGGTGGGGTGGTGGGAAGAATGCCATCCTCTCTTTAACTTCAATTTGCTAAAGCCTCCTCCTTAAGACTTTGGGGCCAAGCAACCGTCAGTCTCTTTGTTTTTACAGAAATGACACCCTTCTACCTTCCCCCTCCCTCACTTGGTGAGGCAAACGTGGTGAGCGCCCATTTGACAGCTGGGCAGATGGAGGCTCCGGGAGGCAGGGCCTCTTCACTCAGTGGCCCTGAGCTGTCCTGGGCGTTGAGGATTCCAGACACTGAGGACCGTGGCACCCAGCCCTGGAACAGGGAAGCACTCGGCTGCCAGTGGCAAGGTCAGTGGTTCGAACTAGCCCAGGGGGCTCCATGGGAGAAAGACCTGATCACTCTACTCCAGAGACAAAAACAGTCCGGGGAGCATATAGTGAGGCCCTTCTCTGCCACGTGGGCTGCCTCGGGTTGGAACCCGAGGAATGCAGGGAAAGCTGGACGGGTCCGGGAGTGATGAGTGCGCGGCGCCGTCATTCCGGTCCTCGGGTTTTGTCCCCGGGAAATGCACGCACGTGCTGCGCGCGCACGTCTCCAGGCCTCCGTCGCCATCGCTACCCTCCGAGCCGTCCCGCGCCCGCCTGCCCGCCTGGCCCTCCCGTAAGAGGCCAGCTATTTCTCTGGTGCTGGGGGAAGTTCATTCTTTCTGGTTTAATTCGCCCCGTCTGGCCTTAATTGCTTTACCCTGTTGTGAGGAAAGACCTCCCATAGCGACAAGCCTGAAGATGGGTTGGGAGGGGTGGAGGGGTGGGGGAGGAAAGGGGGGCAGGAGAGTGGGGAGTGGATTAGTCAGAGGGCAACAGGGCCACGGCAGTGGGGGTTCTGGGTGCGGCAGCTCCAGACCCACCCGGAGCTGTGACGTTTTACGACTAGACCTGGGCAGAACCATGTGTTGGGGGCAGCCGCCCGCACTGGACTCGGGAGCGTTTGGTCCTGCAGCTCGTTAAGCAGTGACACTTAACACATCATCAAATGGCTTTACAGGCACGGCCCACACAGCTCCTGGCCCCTGGAGCCCGTTGGTGG
>PVJH01040060.1:0-15973 GCA_004026705.1 Nesogale talazaci
TTTTATTTGGAACTCTTACAGCTGCCATAATAATTCATGCTTCAGTCACATCAAGCAATATTATAAAATTGCTAGCACAGTTTCAGAATATTGTCTTCCTTCTTGAACTCCTTAACATCTGCTTTCCTCCCCATTCCTGCCCTACTCCATCCTGCCCCCAGCAACGCTTACTTTAATATATTTATTTTTATTTATATTTTATAAAATATTATACAATTATATATATTTATTTATGCCATATTTTACACCACCTAGTATACTAATATATGCATTTATGTACACTTCTGTTGTTTGCTCCCCTCAACTGAGATTATCCAGTCATCAGTGCTATCAGTGCTCTTCCTTTGCCATCAACTCCGCTCCCTCCCATTGCTTCCTGTTTCCTCAGGGAACCACTACTCTTGTTACTATTGCTGGAGGGTGAGCTATCTTGGCTCTCTTGCATTAAACAATCTTAATTATACAAATATACATGTGCAAATGGATAATGTGATTAATGAGGTAAAACAAATACCATAATAGTAAGGAGAGAAAATATTAAAGAACTAGAGAATACTCATGTGCTTTATCAGTGCTATGCCACACCCTGAATTTATCATCTCTTCCCTGTGACCCTTTTGAGAGGGACTGTCTAATTGTTTTATGAGTTTTTCAAGGGACTTCAAAATTTTTGTGAGAAAATGTCTTTTTCTATTATGTGTGCTTATCCAAGAACTTTTAGAGTCTCACATTTTTTACTGTACTTCATATAACTTTGATGCTCAGTCTGTTCACTGAGTTGCTTGATTTATATGTATTTATTGAGACGATTTCTTCAGGAATAATGCAGCAATAAAGTTTTGGTCTGTTAGATGCAGATAGCAAAAAGATAAAGACAAAGGAAAAGGAGGACAATTTTAAACAAATAAAATATCCTCATCTACCAGAAAAGAGAGATTCTAATTCTTTTTTCACGTGCAGAATTGGTGGAGGGTCCTTCATTAGAATGGGAATGGTTTGCACTGTGAGCTTTTTAAAGAAGGTGATTGGTTTTCAATACTTGTAGCAACTTGATTTTATGCCATCAATGAAGTGCTGCTATTTCGGTTTCAGGTCCTAATTTATGTTAAGAACACAGGACCTTCACGGGTTCTGAGCGCAATCCAGTGGGTGGTATATACATCATACACCTGTGTTTCTCTCAGACACAATTACTTATACTCTGGATAACTTCATGCTAGCTTTGCTAATGATGTTGTATCATCAGGTAATGACTTGATCACAGCTTTGACACTGATTTTCTTAGGTATGGAATTAGATTTCTTATCAGCTTATTATCACCTCTTTTCTTCCTTTGGCTTCACTTTATTTTAACTGTGAGGTTAATTTTCATTAAGACTGAACAAAATACTGAAGGGATAATATAGAATCTGACAAGTTCAAGATGAAAGGAAAGGGAAAATTGGCAGAAAATTTCACAAGTAAAATGAAAGTCAGAGCAACATTGCTGAAATTAAAAAGCAAATTTAAGCTTTAAAATGCATAGCTAAAATTAAAAGCAGAAGAAATGCATGCTAAGAATTTTAACTGAGGAAATACTAGAGTTTATGCAGCTTTCTTAGAGAAAGGTTGAATTGCCATCTCCTTGACTTTTCTCAGAGTTCATCGTAGATAGCATTCTAGGTACTCTGGCAATATACGAGTGGAACAGTCTGATTGGGTCAGATTCAGGGGTGGTTTTGCCTCAGTTCTTGCTGCTCTATGCTGAACGAATTCACACAGCAGAAGCATAGTGAAAAAAATATGCTTTTATGAGTGTAAGAAATGTTTCTAATAGCACCTTCTCACCGACAAGAATGGGTCAGCTCTGTAAAATGTAGAGAGACCAGGGAGGAGGTCAGGGATGGAACCAAAGAGAAGGAAAATGTGTCCTCTCTGAACTTGCGAGGCTGGAGGGATGCATGGAGAGACAGGGAAGGCCAGGAACGGTGGGGGAGTGTTGGAAACACAAATGGAAGGTGTGAGGCTGTGCCTTATATGCCCTTTCTCCATGACTGCTCCTCCAGGTTCACGCAGAGAGCGTAATTCTGCCTGTGGACTCTGGTTGCCCTCAGATGTGCACGTGTGTCTGTGAACTAGAGGCAACTGGTCCTTACTGCGAATGTCCAAGTTTTGAGTGAGTAGTTGGCCCTTACCCCCACTGGCTTTTCTCATAGCTTTCTAATGTGTGCACAATCTCTGAGGAAGGATCCTATCATGTGAGGGTATTGGTGTCTCTTTTGGGGGGAAAACTTCTTTTCCCCAAAGATTCTTGTCTATCCATCGGATGAACTTATTAGCAGCTTCATTCTTTCTTTTGCTTTTGTTTTTAACTTGTACACATTTGATACAAAACATTGAACAGTTGTTAAAATATATACTTGATAATTTACAAATTATTATTTTTTCATCCTGTACACAGTACACTGTGTCCCAACACTCGCTTCCCTGTTGTCCGTGTCCCAGAGAGGAGGCTATGTGTAGATCCCTGAAGTTGGTTCTCCCTTTCTATTCCTCCATCCCTCCACCCTCCTGGTATTACCTCTCCTATCACTAGTCTTGATGGATCAAGGGATCAAGGGGAACGGGGGAGGAAGGGTAATATAGGGAGCTGATAATGGGGGCCTGGAGGGAGGGAAAATGTTTTGAGAGTGATGATAGCAATGGCTGTGTAAAAGTGGCCTGCATACAAATGATGTTGTTAAGGAATGTGATGGGAGTTGTATGGGCCCCCAATAAAATGATTCATTAAAAAAAGGGAGTTTTGAAAAATGTTTGGAAATGTATGTGGCAGCATGTGTGCAGATGTGCTTGATATAAATGATGTACTGAATATTCTGGTAGCTGTAAGAGCCCCCAATAAAATTATTTTAAAAAGTAAATAAAAATATGAAAAATAAAAATATAATAAATAAGTATATATATATATTTGAGTCAGAAAAAACAATGTATTTCTATTTGATACACCATAAAATAGAATGGATGATTATTTTACAGGAATAGTCAACACCAAGCAGGCTTCAAAACTGGACGAACTTAATTACTGTGCCAGTGTTGTCATGTGGCTCACTGGGTTCCTATCCAAAGACTGAACCACACCCTCCAGGAACACACCACGTATGTAGTGGAGGAACCCTTGGGACAATTCAGGAGGGGGTTGAGGGAGAGTTTTACAGGGTTAGAAATGGCAGATTCAAGCATATGGCGAGAAGGGGCACTCCAGGAAGTAAATGGGCAGTTTACAGAAGCAATGCATTTTAACCGTATGGTTTTAGCATTGGCCCTAAGGCATTACTCTCTTCTAGGTATGGGGAAGCAGCTTGTTAGCTAGAAAAAGAGCATACAATTGAGGTGTTTGAGGGCTTGTTCCTCTTGAAGAGGATACGTTTCCTCTCTCTAGTAGACATTTTCTAAAACGTCATGCACACATCATGGCTAAGCTTTTATCTCCAGAGGATTGCTGTTTGTAAGCCTGTAGAAGGATCAATGTGTGTGTGTGTGTGTGTGTGTGTGTGTGTGTGATAAATAATAAATGGTAGTATGAGTTAGAATGACAATTTGTGTAGGTGTGCATGTGATTTTACTCATTCTTTTTAATTTTAGTAATTTTTGTTGATTGATTTATAACTGGATTGGCTTAGTGTATTAGATAGTTAATACTGCCAGATCTACTTTTTTTTTTTTTTGCCAGATCAACTTTTAATAGGAATTTTGGTTTTGTGTCAAGCAAAGGTGCTCATCCAAAACTCTCCACTTTTCCAGGTACTGAGTTTGATCATTCATTGCAATGGCCACACAGAAATCACAGACAATATCCATGACTAACTGGCTTATTAAAAATGTTCACAGTTGGGTTTCACAATGGTGTGACAAAAGATTAGAGTACAACTGTTCAATCAGAAATTCTTACAAAGTCCCTTCAGTGATGCTCATAAATGCCCAAAGGGTGTCCCACTCCAATAAGCCACAATCAGATGGATTCAGTTCCACTTCTCAGTTCAGCAAGACCCACTTTTCCAGATAAGTGCCCGGAGACACCCCATTCCACAGGGCCACCTCCAGACCAAAAGTGTGCAGCTCTACCGACTCTGTGGATGAGGAAGTCCAGCCCTCTCTCTGTCTTTCTGTGACTCCTGATTCTGATGCGGCCCCTCAGATGTCACAGCTGTCATGTACATCGAGAAGGGTCTATGTGCAAGGATCTAAGGGGGCCCTGCCTATTGCTGCAGGGGAGATCCATGCCCCAAAGGGTTCATGATATTCCACAGGATGGCAGCCCAATGTTACCAGTTAACCACGACTCACAGGCAAGTCCTATTAGCGTCTTACCTGACCGTTTTACTCACATCTGTGCAGAAAAAGATCAATGGGGGAGAATGACGGAGATCTGACTCAAAGAGCTCCATTGCCCTGCAGCAAGATCTTAAGCTGAGGCAATAGAATAATGGCAGACATTTTACACTCACCACCAACGAATAAGCATCTGCATATTTTCTTTACTCTTAAGACTAGAAGGTTAAATAAAATTGTCCTAATTGAGGTGCACATTGAATAATGTTCTTTTTGTCCTCTGCTTTCTGTTATACATGTACTAAATGTCTCTTAAACACTGTGAAAAAATACCAATGGGTCAAGAATAGAAGGTCAGGCAGTTCTTCGTATCTGCAGGCAATACACACTTAACTTAATTAGAATTTTCTTTTTCTATTTTATGTCTCTGCAAATAGACTTAATAAACTCGGCTGATTACAAAAACTTCAGGTTTCAATAGTGATCTTCCATTGTTCAGAAATTTCAATATTTGTGTCCATTAATAATCTAGAGAAAACTACTTAATCAGATATCATCAGGTTTTGCCTAATTGCCCCGTTTTTCGTTTTTGGTAGAAAGATAGGATTTATTGTTTTGTGTAATTAAACATATGAAAAAATTCTAAATGAAATAAATATTCACATATAAAATTACATTCCATTGTAGCAATTTCTGTCCATATTATTCAGTGACATTGGTTGAATTTTTAACAATATGTCAACATTATCATTTTTTTCTGTTCTTCTGTTTTCATTGATCTCCCTTTCCTGACACTCTCAGCTCCACCAGTGTGGCCCTACAACTTTTTCATCTTTACTTTAGAGTAAATGTTCACCTTTTGATCTCACATAATTTTTTTGAAGAGCATGGTAATCATGAAAGATTCTGTTCATGTTGAGCCAATCCTATATTTAGTTGAAAGGTGCCATTCCAGAGTGGTTTCAATTACACATTTAAAGAGAATTACTTAGGGCTGAGCCCCGGTGGCGTAGTGGTTGTGCACGGGACTGCGGCCCACTGAGATGGAGGTTCAATTCCATCAGTGGGGCTGGGCCTCGTACTCCAACCACCGGAGAGCAGTGATGCCCCCCCCCCAAAAAAAATAAAACAAATAAAGAGAATTACTTAGGGTTTCTATTGTCCAGTAATTCTGATATATATATATATATATATATATATATATATATATATATATATATATTTACAATTTTCTACCATTTTATATGGGGTCATCTATTCTATTCCTGGCCAGAATGGTGAGTGTTTATAGCCAGACTCCATACCTCCATATACTTTTTTGTATATACAGTGGCTCATGTAGGCAGTTAGTTCTATAGTTTAGTTCTTTGAGCAGCTGGTTTTCTCCTTCTCTTATGTTCCTGATAATTAAAGACAAAATAACTGTACTTTACTTGTGCCCTTGAAAGTTAATAAAATAGATATTACTTATCAAACTAGGATGTAAAACAGCAACTTTATGGACTATGTTTTCCAAGTGATTTGAGTTTTCCCATGAAACTATCATTCTGAGCCTTTAAACAAAGTAAACCTGTAAGGGGTTTAGTAATATTTGGGAATTATTCATGAATATGTACCAAGGTACTTAAAATATACATATAGATTATACATGCCATTATATAATTCAAATATGCATTAGTGTACCTATATATACCATACAGGAATATATTTTCAACATAGCCAAACATGTTTTAAAATAAATATAAATACACCTATAAATATGCATGTATATACATATATATTCTTTCCAGTATACATAAATTCATATGTATTTTCCTCTGTAACCATTCACAAATGTTTACTACTGCATTTGGTTGGATTTATTCATCTTATGAAACTTAACATTAAAAATCTGTATTACCCAAACTGTAACTCATTATGGAGTAGAAAGCCCTGTTTTTCTCCAGAGGAGTTACCTGGTGGTTTTGAAATGCTGACTTTGCGGTTAGCAGCACAACTCGGAGGCAGTATTTCACCACAACTCCTCGAAAACTCTGTATTACATGTCAAACGGTGCCTTCTTCACCAGCATGCCGAACTGCTTTTCTTATCACAGCATATAGTAGTCGTCCAGTGTCAAGAGAGACAGTGATCCACCACCTGCTTATTCCTGGGAGCAAAAAGGAAATTTGATTTCAATATGCATACTCATGCTTATATTTTTTACAAAATTGGACTCATGGAATATGTTTCATTTTAAGATTGACACATCATTCTGCATCCTGTCTTAATATTCAACTAGATTTCCTGGATTGTTATTTATTATAGGTGCATAATATTCCATCATATGCATACCAAGTGTTGTGCTAATGCACTATTCTTTTATGTTTGATTTTTTAAATTGAGATAGCTTTATTTATATATAGTTCATGTACCAAAAATTTTAATTATTTTAGGAAGATTTGTGCAATTATCACAATCAGTTTCAGAACATCTTGTATTCATTGTTTTGGGTTCTCATTTCTCCCTATGTTCTTCTGCCATGCCCCATGGCAAATATCAAATCAGTAACTATTTCTATAAATCTTCATATTTTTTAATTTCATAAACATAAAAGTGCACAAAACACAAACTTGAAGAAAGCAACAAGCAAACAGGCAAAAGTAAAAACAATGACTAGACAAAATATGGAAAATGTTAAATAAAAAAGAATGAAAGAAAATATTAAGAATTGAAATGCTAAATGGGACAAAAGGGAGATCAAAAATGATAGGGTGTTATATTTTAACCTAACTACATCATCTGTAATCAAATTTACAACACTCTCTTTCCAGTAGCAAGTTTATTCACATATCTCCACTATGGTCAGAAGGAATTCACTTGGGTTTCATTCAAATGCGAACCCTGCAAATGGTCTTTTTGTTTCTACTGTCATCCATAGCCTTCTGCAAGCAAGGTGTTCACAATTTAAGCTCTGATATAATTTCCTCTTTCAGATTTACATTTTACTGTTTACAATCCTTGGACCATGTAGGCTGTTGGGCTTCTTTCATGTGGACTTAATTTATGACTTATTTAGATGGCAATTTTTTTAGGGGTGGATTTCAAGACCACAGAAACTAATCTTTCTGATAGATATTCAGGTGCTGTCTGGTTTCTTCAGTCCTTTAGCACACTTATCTTCAAGAATCTTTTTGTGAGGTCCAGCTTCCAGCAGGGCCAGGTCATAAGAATTAATTGTTCTTAGATTGGGCTTGAATTCAGGGGTAGGGCCAAATCCATACATATATCTATTGTTTGTATATGTCTTTGATTTATTTTAGAGTAATTGGCATTTTATAATGGAGCATATTATAAATCCTACATCTGGGCATAAGCTAATATTTTTATAGTATCCCTAATTGACTCAATGGTATAGAATTTAAAATACTATCAAAAAAGGGAATTATATAAATATAAGCCAGTGAGACTGAAATACATGGTTCATTGATTTTTACAGATTAAACTCTGTAATGAATGAACACTGTACACATAAGCAATGGGCAAAATCCAATAACACTCATTCACTAAAGAAGAACAATGCAGAACATTGGTGGTGCAACAGTTCTGCATTGGGCTGCCATCTAAAAGAACAATACATACCTTATAACACATGTTATAAAAGCAAGGAAAATTAAATATGTGGTAATATCTGTCCACTTTCATTGCTGTTCTTTTTATTATTAGGTACCCTCAAGTTGGTTCCAGTTCAGAGATGTTATGCACAAAGAATGAAACACTACCCTCCCATCTTTACAACTGTCCCTATGCTAGAGGTCATAGTTACAAACACAGTGTCCATCCATAGCCCTGTTGAAGTTCCTCTTTTTTGCTCCTTGAATTAACCTAATGATGTCTTTCTCCAGAGGCTAGTCTCTTCTTACATGTCTGAATTTTGCAAGCTAATTCTCATCAACCTTATTTCTTAAGGAGCACTCAGGCCATGCTTCTTCCAAGACAGATCACTTTGTCTTTTAAGTAGGTCATGGTTATTTTAATATTCCTTCCAGCACTGTAATTCCAATGCATCAATTCTTTGGTTTTCTTTATTCAGCATCTCATTCTCACATGCCTAGGAGGCAATGGAGAATACCATGGCTTGGGTGAGACACGCTTTACCTCAAAATAGCATCTCACTTTTTAATACTGTAAAGAGGTCTTCTGTAGCAGATTTACCTAATCTAATATATCCTTTGGTCTCTTGACTACTGTTTCCACCAGCATTGTTTTTAGATCCAATAAGGCAAAATCCTCAACAGCTTCAAACTTCTCTCCATCTATCGTCATGATCCAGTTGTGAGGATTTGGGTTCTCTTTACATTTAATCATAATTCATACTGAAAGTTACTATCCTTGAGATTCATCAAGTGCTTTAGCTCCTTCTCACTTTTAGCAACCAAGAATGTGTCATCTGCAAATCACTTCTTGATAATAAGCCTTCCTCCAATCCCGATGCCGTGTTTCTTCATATAATCCAGCTTCTCTGAAGAATTGCTCAATTTATAGATTGATCAAGCAGGAGAGAGGATACATGATGTACGTATTTTCTGATTTAAACTATATAGTATTCTCTTACTCAATTCACGTAACTACTTCTTGATGTATTTACAAGTCCCCAGAAAGCACAACAAAATAATCAGGAATTCCCCTTTTTCCCCCACCAGGATATCAATAGTTTATTATGGTCCACACAGTTGATTGCTTTTGTATAGTCATTGAAGCACAAAAACACATCTTTCTGGTATTATCTGCTTTGTGTCTTAGTGGCACAAATCTCCAAAAATTTAACTGGGTATATCAAAGGTGTTCAACAAATATTTTTGAAAGAATGAATTCATGAGTGGGCACTCTAACATTTTCTTCTTAACTCTCTAGAAGTCACCTTCCTTTTATTTGTGTGTTTATAGGCTTTATTTTCTGTGTGCATATGTCTATTTCCTGGTAAATTGTACCTTCTTCATAGCACATAGAGCAACAAGTATGCAATTGCTTTCAAGAAATACTCAACATATTTCATTAACACATTATCTTCTGAATTGACTTTATGATTATGGACAGATTTCTATTATATTTAGCTGTTAAGTAATTGCATTCCTTCAAAGTTCCTCCCTTTGTAGAACTTATACCAGTTATATATTATTAACTGGGTACTTAATTGTTTAATACATATCTATAGAATGTATGGAAGGGAGACTATCACTTCTTTGTTTTGTATACAAGGTCAAACCCTTTTATAGCATATATATTCAGTGAGTTGTACATGCTTATTTAACCAATAAATAAATGAATGAAACAGTTTCATGCTTCTGCTAAATGAAATGTAAAACTTAACGTAGTTCTTGATTTGGCTCAAATACATATTGTATTTATCTGAAATATTTGCTGCATACATAAATGTTATGCAGTTTTGGAAGATTTTTATCTTTTTCAAGTTATTAAGACTATGTTCTGCTCCGTTAAATCACTACAAAGGTAAGGAACATTATGCTGTCCCAAGTCAATCTAAGGTGTTTGGTGTTCTCATATAGCTCAGCATGTTCATTTCCCACCACCCCCAATGAATTAGCGTCAAACCTTATTGATAGATTGACCTTGAAAACTCCACATATGACTCTTTTGGCCAGCTTCATTATCCAGGGCTTTATAAGCTATGAAGAATTGACAATGAATTATGAAACAATAATAATTAATCTACATACTAATGTAATAAATTATATTTCTATCAAGTAAAGTGATCAGTGTTATCCCTAATACTGGATTTCAAAGAAACATTATGGTCTCAAATTCCAAATATAAAATAAATAGTTTTGATCTTTGAAACCTTAGAAAGAGAAAAAGAACATTTTAAACCCCAAATTAGTGATTTTTGAAAAAATCTTCTCAAACCAGAGAAAGCCAGCATGCCACCGTTTTTTTTAAAAAAAATCATTTTTGTTCAACTCTCCTCCCAATCCATATATGCATTCATTGTGTCCAGTACATTTGTACTTTTGTTCCCATTTGTATATATGTTGCCCTCATATTCTCAAAACATTTGCAGGCATGGTATTTTATAGAATATCAAAAGTGAGAGGGCGAAAAAAATCCTCCCATACAGATTGTGTGCATTTTTTTTCAAAGTATCAATTCCTGTTATTCAAAATGGGGACCCGAACTTTAGAAAATGCAATAGACAGCTGTACCATGAAATAGTATCTCAAAATTGTTCAGGAGAAGTTGAAATTTAACAAGAAGTGGAAGAAAAAGAATCATAGTAACAGCCTGCAATAAATGGTCTCCAATGGAAAGTATGCCATATTTTTTATTAACTAACTTAGAATGATCTTATGCAGATACTTTGCAAAAAATTGAAAGTAACCCTAAACATATGCAGTCATATTGTCACCAGTGTCTCTCATATAGCACATATAATTTAATGGAAAGGGATCATTTTTCATTAACTGTATAGATACATTGATAATAAGGAAAACCTTACAAAATAAAAAAATGTGTTTTAAACAAATGCTACTAATATGTAAGCGTATATTTCACTTGAACTAAATGTGTCTCTGCTATATATACTTTTAACAGTTTTTAACTTTTTGGAAATACACAAATATTTTTCAAGTCATATGATGAAATTTTTTATTTCTATTGCCACCAAGAACAAATACAATTTCTTGTTCTTGAAAGTTTGTTAATATCTAGTACCAATGTATTGGGTGCACTTAAATATATAATATTTCAGCTTTACCACCTCTCTACCAAAATGCATTGCCCTGTTTTTTGTCCCACTAAGAAAACTTTTCTTGCCTTTCATATCTCAGAAAAAGACAATATTGCATCCTCTCTGAAGCGTTTGTTGCTTCCTCCAGGTTAGGATAGTTGTTCGTGTGTGCACACATTTCATTTTTTGGCAGTTTACCTCACGGCCATTAAGTCCATTCCAAGTCTTAGTATTCTTAGAGACAAAACTGTCTCTGTGGATTACCGAGAGTGTGACGTCTTTAGGGGAGTAGAAAGCCTCCCCTTTCTCTTGAAGAATGGCTGATGCTTTCAAACTGCTGACTCAGTGGATAGGAGTCTAATACACAATTCACTACACCACTACCAGGGGTCCTCCTTTTGTAGAAAAAGAGTTAATTTTATTCTATGTAGCTCCACTTAGTAGCATAGCAGGAGAGTTGGCTTTCAGATTTCTTATCAATATCAGGAAGAAATTGAGCATTTCTGTCGTGGCTATTTATGCATCCAGATACATTCTGTAAATAGAAATACATAAAATAATTCATGCAAATGATTAGAACATGAAAAGAATAATGAAGGAAAAATATAAATACAATTCTAACCTTACCTCGTCTGATTCCCGTACAAAAGAAAAGCACTGCTATTTCCACCATCCTTCGAACAGATTTTTTTTTTTAGGCATCAATGCCCTGGTGGTGGGAGTAGCCTTTGCTTCTGTGAGTGGGAATTGAACCTCCATCCTAGTGGAGTGCACCGGGGCTCAGCCGCAAACAGATTTTTATGAATGTATTTTTATATAGATGGAAATGTATAATCTTTAGAAAAATGCATTATAGGTATTTTCCTTATAATTTATACTTAACCCTACTATGACAGTTGATATAGGTAGGTGCCATTGGGGTGCTTCCATTGAGTCACACAGGGTCTGACGAACCCAACATTGTCCAGTTCTGTGCCATGCTCGCAAATGTTGCTGTTTTCAAGTTGAAACCTGGGTGTCAATTCATCTTGTTGAGAATCATCCTCTTTTTACTGGACTCGCTAGTGCGGCACATATGATAGCCATTTCAAAGGACTGTTGTCTATTTTTTTTTTAAATAATTTTATAGGGGGATCTTACAGCTGCTACAACATTCAGTACATCATTTGTATCAGGCAGATTTGCACACATGTTGCCACATACATTTCCAAACATTTTCTACTTGAGCCCTTGGTACAAGCTACTCTTTCAAAAAAAAAAAAACTCCCTTTTCCCTTCCTCCCTTTATTTTAATGAATCATTTTATTGGGGGGCCCTACAACTCCCATCAAAATCCCTAACAACATCAGTTGTATGCAGGCCACTTTTACACACCCATTACCATAATCACTCTCAAAGCATTCTCCCTCCCTCCAGGCCCTCATTATCAGCTCCCTATATTACCCTTCCTCCCTCCCTTCCCCTTGAACCCTTAGTAATTTACAAAATATTTTTTCATCCTGTACACTGTACAATGTGTCACAACACTCAATACCATATTGTCCGTGTCCCAGGAGGAGGCTGCGGTTAGATGCCTGTAGTTGGTTCTCCCTTTCTATTCCTCCATCCCTCCACCCTCCTGGTATTACCACTCCTATTACTAGTCTTGATGGATCATCTATCCTAAGTTTCCGATGTTTCCAACTTCAGTGTACATCTCCTGGTCTAGCTGGATTTACGTGGTAGAATTGGGGTCATGATAGTGGGTGGGAGTCAGCATTTGGGAACTAGAGGAAGGTTGCATATTTCATTGCTACTACCCTGTATCTTAACTGGCTCATCATCTCCTTGTAACCCCTCTGCAAGAGGATGTCACCTCACCTATTGATGGGCTTTGGGTCAGCAATCTGTACTCCCCCTCATTCATAATAATATAATTTTAGCTCATTGATGCCTGACACCGGATCCCTTCACCACCTCACAATCCCACAGGCTGGTGTGCTTCTTCCCTGTGGGCTTTAATGCTTCTGAGCTGAATGGCCGCTTGTTTACTCAAGCCTTTAAGACCCCCAGACGCTATACCTTTTGGTAGCCGGGCATCATCAGCTTTCTTCACTACATTTGCTTATGCACACATTTGTCCTCAGCCATCATATCAGGAAAGTGAGCATGGAATGTTATGCTTTTGAGTTCTTGAAGCCTGATATCTCATCCCTTTGACACCTCATGATTCCACAAGCTAGTGTGCTTCTTCCATGTGGACTTTGTTGCTTCTAAGCTAGAAGTATGCTTGTTTACTTTCAAGCCTTTCATTCCCCAGATGCTCCTTCTTTTGATAGCCAGGCACCATCAGTTTTCTTCGACACCTTTGCTTATGCACACATTTGTCTTCAGTGATCATGTCGGAAAGCATCTTGGAATGCCAATTTAATAGAACTAAGTGTTCTTGAACCAAGGAGATACTTGAGTGGAGGTCCAATGCCCATCTGTTGTCCTACTACTAACCCTATAAGTATACACATTAATCTCTTTCCCCATCCTCTCTTATAAATATATATCCCTATGTACATACCTGTATTTGAACCTCTATAAATGTTCATTATCCCCCAGTTCCTTTCTCTATTTCCATTTGCTTCCCTGTTGTCCCACTATCATGCTCACTTTCCATTGGGGTTTTAGTAATTTTTCCTCTGTTACATCACCACCCTTCCCCTTTCTCCCCCTCTTCAATGTCCCCTACCCTGGAACCATCAGTCCTGTTATTTTTGCCTCCAACCTCTTTGTTCAGTCTATCTTGTCTAGATAGACCTGTAGAGGTAGCAATATGTACAAGAAGCGTTTCCTAAAATGGAGCAACTTAAGCAAATAAAACAATGATAGCAACAGCAAGAAACCCCCTCAATGTACTATACAATACGTAACAGAACAATAAAAACAAAAGCAATATAAAAACATGTATAAAGTTCAAGGTATATAGTTGACCTCCTAGAGTGATGCCTGGTTCAGTCAGATGGGGTGCCAATTCCCTGGCCCCAAAGTATATCCTTGGCACTCCATCTGTGACTCTGTTGCACACTCTTAGTGCTTTGCATTGGTGTGGTTGTGTCTGACAGGGTATAATCTTGATCCTGCTTCTTCTTCCTGGCCCTGATAGGACTTGGGTCAGCGAGGGTAACCATATTTCATAATGGGCTTGGCTGTGCAGTCCTCTTTGTGCTTTAGGTGTTCTGAGTGGGTTATTGTCCTGAAGGCTCGGTGGGCCAGGATGCATGCCATTGTCTCTTTCTCCCCTTTCATTTGTTCTCATGTGCTCTGGTCAGGCTTATCTCACTCTCTAAGCTTCAGCTTCAGTGCTGGCCTCCAAGGCAACTTCCTCTGGTAGAGAGGTGGCTGCCCCTATAGTTGGGGTTGGGGTTGTGTTCTCAGGTTCCTCCACTGGTTTTGCACTTCATGCTGTCATGCTGCATTCACATGCTGTGTATCCGGGTTTAAGTTTGGTCCCTCTTTCCCTGTGGATATAAACAATACAGTCCCCCTTGATGGTTTAGTGCCTTCTTCCCTTTCTGCACATCGCCATCTGCCTCCCCCCCTCCCCCCCCCTGCCCTTGATGGCTACCATATGTAGCCTTAGATTTGATCTGGCCCTTGCCATATTACCTGGGCCTTCTCCCAGGATTTTCTCTATAAGGTAGTTTTTCCCTATGCCCCTTTCCAATTTTAAAATTATTAATATGCTCTTGTCTCTTGATAACATTTCATCAGATATGTAAGAGGAAGTCTTGCCAGCCTCACTTCCAAGAGGCTTTCTGGCTCTCTTTTTTCAGAAAGAGAGAGAGAGAGAGAGAGAGAGAGAGAGAGAGAGAGAGAGAGAGAGAACTCTGTTTTGTTCTTCTGGCAGTCCTTGATATTTTCAATATTCTTTGCCAAATAAATAAAAGACATATATTCTTGTTAACTCTTCCTGAATTACTGTTCAACTTTCACATGCATGGGAGCCTACCTGAATATCAGTACTTGGGTCAGTCACACCATAATTCTCAAAGGGACACATTCGCTCTTCCACACATTTGAAGAGGTCTTATGCAGCACATTTATTCAAATGTAATTTGTTATTTGATTTTTTTCCTTCTGTTTACATGTGTATTGATTGTGGATCTTGGTAAATGGATTTTCTCCATTTATAGTGCTTTGGATATCAGTGGTGAGGATTTGGGTTTTCTTTACATTGAGTTGTAATCCATTTTGGAGGCTTCAGTCTTTGATATTCATCTGCAAGGGCTTAAGCACACTTCACTTTCAGAAAATTAGGCTACATCATCTGTATATTGCAGGTTATTAATAATCCTGATGCCTTGAGGTTTCTCTAATAGTTCACCTTCTCAGATTATTTATTCAGCCTACAAAATGAATAAGTATGTTGAAATGATACAAGCCTGAGACAGACTTTTCCTGATGTTAAAACATTGAGTGTAGGATCATTGTGTTCTGTTTTAAATTTTACCTCTTAGTCTATGTATCATTAATGAGCACAATTAAGTCCCTGGAAACAGTCACTATTTTCAATGTTATCCACATTCTATAACCCACTCCATTAGTCCAGGTAGACTAGAAAAAGAAATTCATAAACACATATATGGATATAAGGGAAAGGTTAATATGCAAGAAGAATGGAACATTGAGAAAGCATCCCAACCCAGTCTAGTCCAAGCTCATAAGTCCAATATTAGCCCACATATCTGATTCCAGTCTATGACGTCTTCTTATGACTCATGAAGCACGTGCATTAAGATCAAGACAATCAAAGGCCAGTGGGTGCAGAGTCTTGTGTGTCCAGTGGCAGTAGAAGCATCCCGGTACTGGCAGGGGTCTGCCCACAGCTCCTCGTTTCCAGGACTCAGAGTTCATCGGCAGCATCCATTGGTGGTAGAAGCATCTCAGTGATGGAAGGGGTTTCCCCATGGC
>PVJH01040061.1:0-15957 GCA_004026705.1 Nesogale talazaci
CAGCCCAAAGTCTGGCAGTTCAAACCCACCAGCGACTCCACCAGAGAAAAATATACCAACCTGCTTCTGTAAAGGTTCACAACCTTGGAAGCCATGTATCATGTAGCCCCTACACCTCACTGCAGGGACACCAGGAATTGGAACCAGTTTGGCAGTAACAGGTTTGTACGGGTGTGGGGGATTTAAAAGAGAGGAGGTTTTTAAGGGCTAAGGTCCAGAAAGAGTTCACTACTTGGTGACAGCTCTTAGTTACTATGGGTTTTGTTACATCAATTCATCTGCACAGCCACAGTCACAGCCACAACCACCGGATGCTCCGCCCAGAGTGCCCTGAGGAGCTTCTGTGCCTTCTGTCCTGCAGAGCCAGGTTGCTGCAGTCCTGCCTGCCTTGGTATCTCTCCAGGATTGTGTATCTGCTCCTGTGGGCAAAACAGGGCTGGGTGGGAGCAGGAAGTCACTGTTGGCAGGGACAGTGCTGATGGCAGTGCAGCAGGGATTCCGCAGATCAAGCAGGAGGCAGACCCCTCACTCCTTCATCCCAATAGCTCCCCAGCACCGAGGAGGAGACACGATGCTGGGTCAGGCTTCTAGGCCCCAAAAGAACTGGACCTAGGGAGCATGAGGGAAGAAAAGCAGACTCTGAACCCAAAAGACCCCAGGCATGGATGGAGGAGAAGACTTGGGTAAGAATAGCCTGTCCTCTATTACTCATTTGCCTCCCCCCACCCCCATGATGAGGGGATCAGCCCCTCGTCCCTCCTACCTTTCTTCTCACTGCAGCTGACGCTGAGAGAGAAACTGAGGCAGGGGCTTGGGCATAGGCTGAAGCTGACCTTGATGCTAAATTTCAGCATTTAACTTTTTTTTTTTTCAGGCATCACTGCCCTCCGGTGGGAGTGGGAGGCCCAGCCTTGCTGCTGCTGGATTTGAACCGCCAAGCCAGCGGGCCGCAGTCCCGCACTCAACCACCACGCTACCGGGGCTCAGCCTCAGCATTTCACTTTTGTCTTGTGTTCTCCAAATAATTTTTCCCAGTGGAGAGACTGGGACTGGTTTAAAATGTCTTAAAACACTTAAACACTTAACGTATGAATGCGGAAGAGCTACTTTCTTCTGGTAAAATCGCCTATTATGAGATGTGTGGAGCAAAGCTTTGGGAGCCTTCCTGTGCTGCTGGGGCATAAGCTAAAATGAGAAGAACCAGAGTTCCAGCAAGAGGGCAACCAACAGGCAGTTTGTATTGGGAGCTCCATGGCAATCAGGGAAGCCAGTGAACGGGAGCCCGAGTGGAAGATTCGGGTAAGTCATCTTAACTCCCACAGTAACCAAGAACACTTCCTTGGCCTGAGAAGCAGCCTTCCCCCCACATCTAGCCCCATGCAGGAGCCCGGGGGTTCTGTATCCTAGCCCCAGGAATACCCTGGTCCATGCCTCCTGCAACACTGTGGACCCCATCAGTCCCCACCTGCCAGTCATTCACCCCCATGATCCTATCAAAACATCCAGAGCCAGCTAGTTGCCCTACTGGGGTCCTACAGCTGGGGCTGGATCCCCATGACACCCTCAGTCTCCTTTTCCCTACCTGGTGGCCAGCAGAAGCAGCCATTCCTGATTTCTCTCCCAGGATCTACTCACAGTCCTAACAGCTGCATGTCAGGCCCTGCCAGCAGTGAGTCCAGGGCACTTACTGCAGCAACTGCTCCTCTCCTTCCTGCACTGTGGTAATCCACGCTACCATAACAGCCCTCCTGTACTTGCTCCCAGCCCCAGTGAACTAAGTCCAACACAGGCCAACGGGAGTCCCCCTCTTCAGTGAGGGGAAAAATCAACAGAATCGAGTGTGAATCTCCTAATGTGTGTGGAAACTACATTCCGGTCCCTTGGATTGACCCAGACTCAATTCCACTTAATCCAACACATCCTGAGGGCTCACAGAGGGAGGCCCATACAGAGCACCAATGGAACAGTACCCTCAAGGTACTTGCCTGAGAGGAAAGTGGCTCAGGGAGTGACCGCGCCCCCAACAAACCCACAAAATAAAATTCACTGCCATTGAATACTTCCTGACTCGTGACGACCCATCAGGCAGGCTGGAAGGACAAAAAGGACTCAGGCCATCAAAGTCACTTTAATGGTGGGAAGGGCAGGGAAGTCAATGGAAGGTTGGAATGGGTTCTACATCAACCAGCCACAATTACAGGAGGATGTGATGCGTTCCCAGTCATCCAAATGGAGAAGTGCTTGACAACTAGACAAACCTGTGAAGGTTCAAACCCACCGGGAAGCACTTCAGAAAACAGACATGAACAATCTACTTCCAAAAAAAACAGCCATGAACCACAAAAATCAACTTCAGGCCTTAATAAAAAGCTGCAGCCGGCTTTGGTCTTGGATTATGATGTTTTCCTGTTTGATTGTTTGTTTTTCCTCTCCAACCCCACTACTTGGAGAAATCACAAGCAGAGAGACAAGACATTAAGGATAGAGTCATCTCTAACTCCCCAGAACCAGAGGTCATCAGCTCCCACTCTTACAGAGTAAAGATTGCACTTCTACTGTGTACATCTTGGGCAGGCCTTTGACAAACACCCATTGGTGAACAAGAAAGAGAAACTAGCCATTGGTCTCAGCTCCATGTGTGTGTGTGCGCGCGCACGCGCTGTGGTGGGTCAGGCTTGTTGTTTATATGTAACTGTGTGCTTTTCTTTTTGTTTTTGTTTGTCATTAATCCTTTCTCTGATTCAACCATCACCACACGACCCAGTCACCCCTGCCCCTTCAAAAGGCACAACAAGTGCGCAAAGTCCACCGCCCACTCCATTACCACCTGGTCAGCACATATTAGAAACAGCACAAGGTCTCAGAGACAATGTATGAACTCAGTGCACAGAAGGCGGCAAGATACAGTAGGTAGCGAGAGTGAGTGACCAGTACCCAGAGCGAAAGGTCTTTCTGAGAAAGGAAGGTACTGGAACTCCCAGAGAAGGAATTCTGAAGAATGTGCAAACGCTTTCAATAACTATAGGGAAAGATCAAGAGAACTACAGAAAGTGGGGAGGCTTACAAAAAACACTCCTTATGCACACCAACAGATATAGGGCAAAACTCAAAGAATGAATTTTTAAAAACCTAAGTTAATAGCAACAACAACAACAAAAAAAAGCAGGAGAAGCCATATTAATTTCTGATAAAATGTAGCTCAAGGTAAAACCATTATGAGAGTCAAAGAAGAGCATTACAAAATGATTAAATGGGTATTTAAATAAAACACAACCATAATAGACATCTATGAATCCAATGAAAAAGCCCTCAAAATACAGGCAAATAGATAATGCTATAATAAGAGTAGATTTCAATACATCACTTTCTTTTTTTTTCCATGCTTATAACTATTTTTATTTTATTTATGTCATCTTTGATCTAGGTCAGTATGCACCCCTTCTGCATCCTCCAATTGTGTGTCCCTGTCTTCTTCGTCTTCTTTTTGTAGATTTCCAGCCTTATGGCACAGTGGTCATAGAGAGAGAGGTCCGTATGATATCAATATGCTTCAATTTATGCTTAAGCCCCAGCATCTGGACTATCTTCAAATATGTGCCATGGGAGCTTGAAAAGAATGTGATTTTTTTTTTTTTTTTTTTTTGGTATTTGGTTGAAGAGCTCTGGAAAATATCCATCAGGTCAAATTGTCGCTTAGATCTCTAGGTTCCCTGTTGAGTTTCTTTCCTTGTGATCGATTTTTCTCCTCGAGCAGTGTATTGAAGTGCCACCTCCTATCATGTTGAGCCTGTGATTTATTTTTCCATCTTTTGGAGTCTCTCATTCAGGGAATATTTGTTTAAAATACTTAGTGATTCTTTGTCTACCATTCCCTTGAGCATTATACAATGTTCCTCCTTATCTCTTTTAATGGTTTTCACCTCGAGGCAAATTTTATCCAAGATTAGAATTGCAACCCCTGCTTTTTTTTTTTTTTTTTTGAGTTGCTGTTTGCTCGGTATGTTTTTCTCAAGCCTTTGATTCTCCACTTATTTTTGTCTGTAGTCTTGAGATGTGTCTCCTGTAGGCAAAAGATTGATGGGTTGAATTTTCTAAGCCAGTCTGCTTGCCTTGGTCTTTCAATGCCTGAGTTCAGTTCATTGATATTCAGGGTTATTACATCCACCTGTGAACTCTGTGATGTCATCTTATACCTTTTGTGTTGTGTATTTTCCTACCTCTTCATCAGTGTGATGTGTGTGTGTGTGTGTTTCATTCTGGACTTCTTTCCACCCTTAAACCAATGTCATCTTGGGGGCCGTTTTCTCTTTTTGCCCTCTGGGTGAGATTATTCTATGTGGCAGTCTCGTATTTGTGCATGGTGAGTGCTGTTCTTCTGCCCATAGTGGATCAGCAAGGATCTTTTAATGTATTCTTTGAGTTTTTACTTGTCTGGAAAGACTCTTACTTCTGTATCTATCTTGATAGATATTTTGAATGGATACAGTATTCTTGGGTTTGCATTATTTTCCTTCAATTTTTGGAATATGCTACTCCACTTTCTCCTCTTCTTCATAGTGTCCACCAATAGGTCTGAGAATATTCTTATTTGAGAACCATTATATGTGATTACTTGTTTTTCCCTAGCTACTCTCATGATTTTCTCCTTTTCCTCAAAGTTGGATAGTTTAACTATCATGTGCCTTGGTAACATTTTCTTGGGATTCAGTTCAGCAGGTATTCTTTCAGCCTCCTGAATGGTTGCCTAGTGTTCATTCATTAAGCTGGGGGAAGTTTTCCTCCAAGAATTCTCTCACTATTTTTGCAGATGACTTCTTTGTTGTCTTTCTCCATTAATCTAATTATTCTGATGCTGTTCCTCTTCGTAGCATCAGACCTAGCTCTTAGATTTTCTTCAGCTTCTCTGATGATCTTATTCGATTTTTGTTCACGCTTGTTACAGTCTGTTTGGCGATCCTCTAGGTCACTGGTGAAGTTCTTGGCCTCCTCCAGGCAAAATCCGTGAGTCTGCTACTGGTTTTTGTTATCTCTTCCCTAAGCTCTTGTATTTTCCTTTGGTGTATGGTCTTCGTCTCCTCTATCATTTCATCCTTTTTCTATATTGTTCCCCCCATATCCTGTATGACTTCAAACAGCATTCTGTACATTTCTGTGGCAGGTCAATGTCTGTTGCGTCTATGCACATAATTAGGTTCAGGACGACTTCTAGCATTGCCTTTTTCTTGTTTTGCATTGAGCTTGTTGGGATGGGTTGTTGTTGTTGTTTGTGCTGTGTTGTTTTAGAGGAGCCAGGTGCCGTTTTCCAGAGAGTTGTAAAGCACTGGGAGCTTTCTGGCAGACTCATAGGAATGCTTCTTTGAACTGCCTGAAGCTAATTGCGCTATGGTATTGGCCTGCCGCTTTATCCTCCTGTGGCTTCACTCTTTCCCTAGTCACCCAATATTCTGTTATTTGGAGGGCAAGTTGGATTGTTCTCTCTGAGGACGCTGGTTGGGTGGTTGTGGACCCATGGGGATGGCATTGCACTGGGTGATCTCACAAGAAGGCATGATGGTGTGGCCCATGGCAGCTTGGGGCACTGTAGAGGGCATGTGGGACTGCCTGCTGTAATGAAGTGCCACAGAAGGCAGGGAGAATGTGGGTGAGATTTCCCCAGCAGAAGGTGGGCAAAATTTCCTCCAGAGGAAGGTGGGTAGGATTTCCCTGGAGGAAGGTGGGTGTGCTTTCCCTAGCCTCAGGTTATATACTACAGAGGGTGGAGCTCTCCCAGCTGGGAGTAGGGCAGGCATAAATGCCCTAGGCTAAGGGGAGTGGCCTGGAGGTCAGCTGTGGCATGTGAGATTAATGGAAAAATATAAAGGGAAAAAGACAGCCCACTGAGACTGTGGGAGGGAGAAGAGAGAGGAGTGAGAAGCAAAACAATATAGCTGAGACCCGATCTCTGACTGTAGGGCTGGAGGGTGTTAATCCCTGCTCTGAGGCAGCTGAGGCTGTGACTGTGTTGAGACAAATCCCTTGAGCCAACTTTAAATGATCCCAGCTCCAGCAGAGACTGTGGAAGGGCTAAGGTCTAACCATATCCGACCTCCACTGTGGTAAGCCCAAATCCCCCAGCTCCTCACAAATCTAGTGGATCTGTGCCTACTTATCTTCATGATGCTCCTCCAGCAACCCGGCCTTGTGACGCTTCCCTCTTAGTAACTCTCCTACACGGATTTCTGTGAAATCCCTCTAGTTTGTGCTACTCAGTCACCATCTCACTAGAGGTCCTGTCTGGGAAGGAAGAGAGGAGCTTTCAAAACTTCCAAGGGAGGGTGGAGCTTCCAAAACGTGAACAGTTAGAACAAGAGCAGAAAAATAAACCCTTAACTGCCAGAAAATACATAATAAACATTAAAACAGAAATAAACGAGCCAAAAAGATTAGCCACTGAAAACCCTGTAGAGTACAATTTGACTTTGACACACCTGAGTTGCCAAGAGTGTAGCCCAGCTCTACGATGACACATCTGGGTCACCTCAAACACAGCTGGTTTTGCTGTGTCTTGTTTAGTTTGTTTTCGCCTTTGAAGGAAGCTACATTCAAAGACAGGAGGCCCTATAAGCTAGACTTTGGAGAAGGGAGGGAAGTCTATACAGAGCAGGGAAGCTTAAGTACGTAAGGGATGGTGGCAAGCCTGAAGACAGCATCTGAACTGGATGGAACCACAAAGCCAGAATAGAGGTTGTGAGGTGGCCCCAGCCAAAAGTGGTTGGCCTTTGTCCTGGATGTCAAAGAGTTGTGACAACCAAACCAGACCCCACTCTGTACTTAGGAGGGCTGTGTAGGCCAGCCTCACACCTGGCACATGAACTAGGGCCAAGGTAGGACTGCTCGCTCCAATGTGGTCAGGCAGGGATCCAGTACCCCTCAAATTCCCCCAAGGTGTCTTTACTGCTCCTGACTCTGATAATGCTTATTTGGGTGAAATGATTATTCTGTTCTTGAGGTCGACGCAGCACAGTCTCAGAAGTGTGGTGTTAGGCTCTTTATCTGTTCCATTCCTGGCTGCGACAGGAGACTAGGAGCCAGTGTGGATCTGTCCAATGAATTGCACATGTGGAGGAAAGCAGCAAGGAAGACCTAGAACGGGATGGACAGGAAGAGCAAAGAGAAGCATCTGGATGTTTCCACTCGACCAAACCTCCCCCTAAAAAGGCCTGGCTGCTATGTGAGTAACAATTGCTGCTCAGTCACAGATGCCCAGTGGCTTGTTCTTGGGAGACCTAACAGGCTGACCTTTGCTCTCAGGCTCCTGGCCTCTTATAAGCAACCAGGAAATGAATAGACAGAGGGAAAGCCTAAGTAGACAACAGTCCCAGCAACCAAATTCCCCGCTATCAGTTGAGCCTAACAAAGAGCAAGCCTAGAGGATAGAGTAGGACCACTCCTTTGGGGTTTCTGAGACGTTATTAAATCTTTTCAGGAGCAGACAGCCTCATCTTTCTCCCATGAAGTAGTTGGTGGGTTCTAACTGCTGGCCTTGTGGTTAGCGTCTCAGCGTCTCTCTCACTACACCACCAGGGCTCCTTGCACCAAGAACGGGATCTGTCCAATGAATTTTATGTGGAGAGGAAGCAGCCAGGGAGACAAGTGGAGCCTGGGACAGCATGGACAGGAAGAGGAGGAAGCCAGGGTGGGCATGCTGGCTTAGAGAACATATTCAAATGTGGCCCCATCACACCGGCCTGACGTCAGAGAGGTAACCTTGGTCAGTCAGTGTGTCTATCTGCACAATAAAGAAGCTGTCCAACTGCCTGCTAGACACCCTATGTGGACTTACAAAGTGGCCAGTCAATTGATATTTCTCCCGCTCACCTTCCCAAATGCTTTAAACACCCTGGTCCATGAGAGAAGTCCAGGTATTCTTCTCCAGGTAGAGGTAAGGGAGAAGGGGTCTCTGTGCAGTGAGTGCAGGCAGTTGGCTCCACCCCTGCTCTGGGAAATGCCTGGCTTCAGTGCAGTCCGAAGGAAGTCTGGGAAGGGGAACCAGGAAGACCAGCAAATTGTCCCTGCCTCTATGTACATAGGTCCCAGTCTACAAAAGGGTCTGTCTGCATCCTAGCAGATCACAGGGGTCCCTGTGCTTAGGGAGGCTGAGCAGTCTCCTCATGTGGGGCCCTGCCTCCAGGTGATGTAGGGAAGGACATGGTGAAAAAGAGAATTAAGGACAAAGATGCAGGAAATAAAATAAAATGAACATGCTAGACACACATGTGTTCTTATCTAAATAACCCTAGGCTTACACAAAAGGTTGTGGTTATTCATTTTACCAAAGAACACCCTCAAAATTCTTTTCAGCCTTGAATAAGTTTAAGAGGAAAATGCTTGGCAGAATCTGCAGCTATTTAACATCTCTATAGCATTTTCTAAGAATGGCCTACAGGTAAAGAAAGCGGTCCACTGGGGATCGTCACAGGGGAGCAAAGGGCTCCATGTCACCTGGTCCAAAATAGAAATTGAAAAGTCCTCACATCGCCCTCTGACCCAGGAACGTGCCTTGCCTATCCTCTTCTAGGCAGATTGCCCAGCAGCTGAGAACTGGGATTTTGTTTTGCCCTATCAGTAACCCCCATTGTCTGTGACAACAGTATCCAGGCACATAAGAATTTAGTCTGTACAAGCCAACAATTCATGCACCGTGGTTTGAAGGCAACCTATACTTGTATGATTTCCACTTCTCAAGGTGTTCAATCCTATAGTAATGGTTAAATTCATGACACTATCAGTAGAATCCCCTTAGCCCCTCCCCCCCAGGGGTAACTTATAACATTCTCTATTACAAAATGATCAGAGTCCTGGTGGTGTAGGTGGTTAGGCATTGGGCTGCAATTCATACATGATAAGGTCGAGAGCACCAGCCACTCCTCAAGAAAAAAAATGGGACTTTCTCCTCCTATAAAGAGTTACAGTCTTGGAAAGACACAGGGACAATTCTACCCTGCCCTCTATAGGGCCACCAAGTCAGCATAAGCTCGACAGCAGTGAGTTTTATCATAAAATTATAGAGCTAATGATAAAAGTGAAACACAGACATATATAAACCATAGATTTTTTTTAATCCACAACTTTTTTTAGTCATCTTATTGGAGATATGTACAACTCTTATCACCATTCATCCATCCATCCATCGTGTCAAGCACGTTTGTACATTTGTTGCCATCATCATTCTCAAAACATTTGCTTTCTACTTGAGCCCTTCGTATCTGCTCCTCATTTTTCCCCTCCCTCTCTAATGGATCCATGATAATTTATAAATTATTATTTTGTCCTGTCTTACACTGTCTGATGTCTCCCTTCACCCACTTTTTTGTTGTCTATCCCCCAGGGAGGAGGTTCTATGTAGGTTCTTGTGATAGGTTCTCCCTTTTTACCCCACCTTCCTTCCACCCACCCAGTATTGCCACTCTCACCACTGGTCTTGAAGGGTGTATCTGTCCTGGATTCCCTGTGGTTCCAGTTCCTACCTGTACCAGTGTATATCTGGTCTAGTTAGATTTGTAAAATAGAATTGGGATCATTATAGTGGGGGGAAGTAAGCATGAAAGAACTAGAGGAAAGTATGCTTTATCAGTGCTATATTGTACCCTGACTGGCTTGTCTCCTCCCTGTGACACCTCTGTAAGGAGATGACCAGTTGCCCACACGTGGATTTTGGGTCTCCACTCTGCACTCCCCCTCATTCTCAATGATCTGATTTTTTGTTTTTTGATGCCTGATACCTGATCTCTTCAACACTCCATGATCACACAGACTGGTGTTCTTCTTCCATATGGGCTTTGTTGTTTCTCAGCTAGATGGTCGCTTGTTTATCTTCAAGGTTTGAGACCCCAGATGTTATATCTTTTTATAGCTGGGCACCATCAGCTTTCTTCGCCACATTTGCTTATGTACCCACTTTGTCTTCAGCAATTGTGCTGGGGAGGTGAGCACCAAAACCATAGATTTTTTTTAAGGGATTTTGAACTTTCACTGAATTCTAGCTCCAATATTAGAAAAAAATGAGTTCTTTTTTCTTTTTTCAAAGGAACAAAAAGAGTTTATTTTCTAGCTTAAGCTAGGGTCAGGCTCACACCACTACCCAGCGCAGTGGTTTCCCATAGCCTCGACCAAAAGAAATGAGTTCTTATGACATGACACCTCTCATTGTTCGCCTGCTTGAAGACATCACTGGGGATATGGGTGCAATAGCAAAGTGTAGTGAAGAAACCAGACAGGGCTTGACTATCAGAGAGAATAGTATCTGGAGTCTTAAGAGCTTGTCTTCAAACAAGCAGCCATCTCAGTGAGGCGTCAACCAAGTCCACATGAAAGAAGCACACCAGTCTGTGTGATCCAAGGGTAGTAAATAATAAAATCCAAATCCAAAGGAGGAAATGGTATGAGCTTAATTTCTGAATGCCTGATTTGCAGAATAGCATAGCTGACAATTGAAGCCCAACCTCCGTTTGCAGAGTTCCGACATGGGCTAAGTCTCCAATAAATCCCTTTTGACCATAGTTGAGGGATATGAATAGTCAGGGATCATGGTAAAAGCCATTATGGCAGATATAATTAGGTTTAAATGTAATCCCTTACATGTGATTTCCTTTTTGGTCTATTTTATTTTTATTAAAATATCATTTTACTGGGGGACTCTTACAGCTCTTATAACAACCCATACACCATACATCAAGCATATTTGTACATATGTTGTCATCATTATTTTCTAGACATTTGCTTTCTATTGAGCCCTTGGTATCAGCGCCTCTTTTTTCCTTTTGGTCTATTTTATAGTGGCTTCCATTTTTAATATCGTTCTGCTTTCTTTTTCTTTTTCTTTAGGTTTTTCTAGTCATTTGGGGGAGGGGGTTATTTGGTTTTTGTTTGCTTGCTTTACACGTTGGTTTTCTGTACCTGAAATCCAGGATGGGTAGATCTATAAAGACAGTAACTGGATTGATAATTGCCTAGTGGAATGGCAGGGAAGATGGGGAAAATGAGGAGCCAGCAACGATGAATAGAGAAAAAAAGGTTCTGAAATCGATTGTGATGATCATTGCACAAATCTTCATTGCAAGATATGAGAAGTGTGTGCCAATAAAACTATTACCAAAGGGGGGAAAAAAGAACTGGGTTTTTGCTTGGTGTCAGATCCAGGCAGGACTGTTTACTGGTTGAGTAACCTGTCTAAGCCTCAGTTTCCTCCTGTATAAAAGGAGCTGATGACAGCTGTCTCATCAGGTGGGCATGAGGCTGTGACAGTTAAGGTGGTGTGCCCACTTAACTGAGCCGGGATTCTAAGTGGTGTGGCAGTCGGGATGCAGCCATTTCCCCGGATAAGATCTACTACGAACAGCCAATCAACTAAAAGGGAGTTTACTTGGGAGGTGTTTCCCGCTTCCAACATATGTGGATGCTCGGGCAAGCTTGCTTTGACTTTTGCTGGATCTACGCCCCACATCCGGCTTGTCATCAAATAGCCTGAAATATTGCTTGCTGACCTTGGATTCCCTTGCCTCGGCAGCCTGAAACCTGACATCGGATCTGCTGATCTTGTTAGGTTCTTCAGCCTCTGCACCTCCATAAGTCAGGAGAAGCCTCCAGCCTGCCACTGATCCATGAAGACGGAACATGCCAGCTTCGACAGCTGTGTGAACCATTCCTGGAGATACACCTCTCTGTACCTAGACATGCATACATGGGCTTCTCTGGTTTTCCTTTGCTAGAGAACCCCGCCTAAGACAGAGACCTAAAGGTAACACTATACCTCCAGTACTTTCTATAAATAGTCTACATTTTGGTAGTCGGTATTGCTCCCCACAGGAGTGGCCATAACTCACTTTACACATGGGTACCTCAGCAACCAACCGACAAACACCTGTGTGGGGCCTGCAATTGGGTGAAGGACCATCTAGATGTTTCCTCCAGGTAGACCTCTCACAGCAGGTCCAAAACCACACCCTTGGCCAATGTCATCTCATCTATTCCAAATCCCCAAACCCACTGCCATCCGCACAATTCCGAGTCCCAGTAACCCTTCAGCCTCATTTTCCTTCTGCAGAGCTGCTGGTGGGTTGGAACCACCAACCTCGCAGTTAGGTTCTAGCACTACCAATTTCATACCCAGCCGGCTCATTCCAACCTCCACAAACATGAACCCTCCTCGGCCAATATCTGGGACGGAGCTCTCCCCTTGGTCATTGGTTTCGTATGCTTTAGTGCCTAAAATCGGGGTCAACAATTCTTTTGGTAAAGGGGGAAATAGTATCTCTGCCTTTGAAGGGCATTCGTATGCTGCTGAAGCTACAAGACTCTCCATTGTAGGATGAAAGCAACCGCAGACAATACACAAACAAATGAGCGTAGCTGTGTGCCAATAAAAGTTTATTTACAAATACAGGGGAGAGGTTGGATTTGCCCGGCGGGCTATAGTTTCCTTATTCTATACAGGAGGTGCATATGTGAGAGAGTGCCCTCAGTCAGGGGTAACAACTGAATAGTTACCAGAGGCTCTTGGCCATAGGGACAGGGGGGAGGCACACACACGTACACCTATGTACACCTATGCACACACAGAGACCACACAAAGCCGAGGGTAATACTAGCTCAATGGCTGGCACAAAGTTCACACACTATCTATGACAGGACAAATAGGGGCAGGAATACTGTCAAAAAGTAGGAAGGACTATGGTGGTTACAACTGGATGCTCGTTGAAAAACTCTTGACACTGTAGCTTCGGAATGCAGTTCTGGACTTTTATTTAAATAGCTATGGAGCAAACCTTTGTGGAGCTATTAGGCATCACATAGAAGGATAAAGTTACTTGGGGGGGGGGGCGCTATGGCAATACTGGGCATGGAACCACCCTTCTCCCCCTCCATCTCTGGAAAATAGATGAAGACATCACCTAGGACCACTCAGGCAAGTAGCTTTATTAAGCACAATATAGAGCGAAGAACTTTCTGGTTTTACATCAAAGGAAGCATTGGGCTATAAAACGTGTGTTCCTGGGTTTTATTTGCTTTTATTCCCAGTAATATAAAGTCAAGGAAAACAAGGGCATCACACATGTCAAAGGAGAGACTTGTCATCCACCCTATTTAATAGTCGGTAGAAACTTAAAGGCCAGATCATTTCCTGTTGGGAGATTCATTCAGCGGCGGTGAGATTGGAAATACAGTTCTTCCTCTTTCCCAAGAGAGAGGAATATAAGGCCGCAACCTCATTTCCCCATCCTCAGAGCCTGAGCAGGTGCAGACTGGGTCGGGCTGAAAACAGAACGCTGAAGTTCCCTGAAAAGTCCCCCTGCACCAGTGCCTTCCTAAGGCCCAGCCCTGAGAGCACCCTGTGTGGTGCTCCTCACTTCTCCCTGAAAGCAACAGAATCCCTGAAGACCTCCGCATCTTCTGGCTTAAGAGACCCAGCAAAGTGCCTCAGGCGAACTTCCTCGGGCTGGACCGCAGGCCTTTCTCGAGTACTTGTGTCTCTTAAGAGGGGGACCAAGGCAAAGTTCTTCCAATTTCTTCCTGAAACTGAAGAGTAAAGCATCGTGACTGCCTCAGATGCCATAAAACAAACAGGTACCTGTGTGTGCTTGTCAGCCTCACGCATTCCAAGGTTACAGGAGGCCCGGGCAGGTTGGGTGCCTTTTGAGGCACCAGTCAGTGGAGTTTCCTCTTTCCCTCCCTGCTGGAGGAGCCCCATCCACTCTGGCATCCTCAAGCTTCTCTCTCTGACCCCGCCTCACACAAGAGCCCATCACTTGCCTCTCTCCCCTTCCATTTCCTTTCTGCCCAAAGGGGAGGGAGGGCAGGCCTCCGCAGGGCAACGCTGGGGTCTGCTGGAGAGTAGTTCTTGGGTCAACTCAGGGGGATGAACACCGGTCAAAGAACCAAGTTCGGGGCCCAAACGCCACATGGCAGAGCAGACTGGGAACAGTGTCTAGGGAACCTTGTGATGTTGAGCGTGAGTGGGCGCCTCAGATGTGACCTTGAATCCCAAGAAGCTCCTTGAGGAGGAAACAGTTGTGGCCCTTACCACCACCTCCAACTTCTTGGAAGCCTCCAAGGAGCAACAGCTCAGAAGGGGAAGCTCTCTTTCCATTTCCTGGAACCCTGAGCAGACAAGACCTCTGGTTGGCCACTTTGAGTCTGCCGCCTCTGGAAAAGTGGCCCTGACTGCTCAGCTTCAGGTCATAGTCCACACCCTTCCACTGGGCTCCAACATTGGCCATATCACAAAGGTGTCGAGAATGTCAGAAACTGGACCCGTGCTAACTACCCCCAGGTAAACCCTCTATGTCCTGGTATTTCTGTCTGGCCTTCAGTAGGCCAAAGCTTGAACATCGGTCTGACTCCACACCCATTTTGACATTGGACCCCACTAGTTGGAGGTCATAGAGACAGGAAGGCTCAATAGGGAGATGAGCCAGGTGCCCAACTGGATACAATCCACTGGCGGCCTGGGTGATGAGGACACCTAGACTCGGGCATTGCTTAGCCCAGCCCTAGCTCCCAGTTCCTTCATGAGGTATGACACGCCAGGTACCTACTTCCCCCTCAATGTCAAAACTGCTTCAATCACTCTCCCGCGCTTCACTGCAGACCATTTTTCCGCCCTAGCCTGTCTTACTGCATCTCCTCACCCGGTTCCCAATACCTGCACAACGTGGGTGGGGAAAGGTCTATATCAGAATTATTTGACAATTTGGTCTTTATTAATATTGAGGGAAAGTTATTACTGAAATGTAAGCCGTTACAAAGTTGGGTAGGAAGGCAGATTTTTTTTTTTTTTAATTTGGGGCATCACTGCTCTCCGGCGGTGGGAGTAGGAGGCCTAGCCCCACTGCTGGAATTGAACCTCCATCCCAGTGGGCCGCAGTCCCGCGCACAACCACTACGCCACCGGGGCTCAGCCCGGAAGGCAGATTTTTTTCAGAAAATGTTGACTGATTCATTAATTCTCAATGTTGACTCGCAGCAACCCATTGTGGGTTTCCAGCGCTGTAACTGTTGACGGAAATGAAAAGTTCAGTGTTCCTCTGGAACTGCTCCTGGTTTTGAACTGCTGACAGTGTGGATGGAAGCCCAACATGTAACCACTATACCACCAGGGCTACACAATTAGTCAATTAATAATTAGGAGAAGAAAACCAGGAACCTTCCAGCCCCAATGAACACAAATGTGTATCCCTGCAACTGGACCAAGGCCTTTACACCTTACTCCATATCGTGGTGAGTGCACAGTGTTGTAAACATCCAATGCAATACATGCCACAGGAAGCATCAGATCTTGTCAACGATATGGAATCTTACGAAACCAGGAAGAAGGATGCTCAAGTCACCTACAAAGTCTTCTTCAAATGATCCTCTAGCAAAATTATGCCAGCTAGCAACAGAAGAAAACAGTAGGATTTCAGGATACCCTTCAGAAAATTGATGAGGCTCTTGAGTAGTTTTCAGATCTTCTAATACAATACATTCCCACATCCAGCTATTATGAAATAACTAGTTCTGGGCTAGACATCCTGCTGTGAGCAGCCAGAAACCTGGACAGATGGTTAAAAAAAATATTTTCAGGTGCCAGGACGACAGAAAACTTCCGACCCCCAATGAGAAGTGAACTTCACAAGGTGAGCCCCATGATGGCACGGACTCTACGCTTAGGGGTAATTTCCCTGACAATGGAACAGTGAGCTGGAGTCCAAGAAGAATGCGGTAGTTCCTCTGAGCTGAGTATAGAGATATGAGAGCTTTGGAAAACTGAAGCAGTTAGACTGTGTTGGACAAAGCAGAGGAGAAGGAGAAGAAGAGTGCTGTGGTGACAGAGACCCAGAAGTCCCCACAAGTCCTACGTGAGAGTTGGGCCATGCTGATGCAAGGTAGGCTGTATAAAGCTGATCCAAGAGTGGATGCTACAGAACTGAAAGTTGGACA
>PVJH01040062.1:0-15952 GCA_004026705.1 Nesogale talazaci
GGGTGTCAGAAGAGCCAGGTGTGGAGCGTGTCCTCTGGTGCACTGAGCCTCCTTGATCTAGGAGACAGCTTTGGTACCGGCTGCAGCAGAACCAAGAACCAGCAAGTGAGACACAGTGCTGAACTTCTAGCCTGCAGAGCAAGTAAAGCTGAGTGCCTCTGGGAAGAAAGTTAGCCTATGGGCTGGGGGGCTTCCAGGCACTCACTCCAATGAGGGAGCTGGGTTGGTTGATCCAGAGCTACAACGGTGTGCCTCTGGGTTATGGCAGACTTATGGTGAAGTGGTGTGCCTTCAGGTATTTACTGGCAGGCCTAAAAGAACTTTGTAACGTAGTATGAGCAGGGTAGGGACCAACAGGCTGTGTGGCTGTCAGACACATCCCCTGTGGGGATGGCTGAGAAGAGGCTTGCCTGTCTGAATAATTGCAGCCTGGTCATTTGTAACCTGGTTAACTTCCTTAATAAACCCGAGTTGTGAGAATTGTCTGTGAGTTCTGTGTGGCCACTGCAATTGATCAGTGGATCCAGCTGAGATGCACAGTGCCGTGGAAGAGACGGTCGGTGGCAGAACTGGTAGGATGGAGTGATCCAGCCTTGGCCTCCTTGGCATCAGCCGTGGCCCCCGATGTTAATGATGGAGCCCTGGGGGGGAAGTTTTGGGCTGCTAACTGCAAACCTGGCAATTCAAAAGCAGCAGAGGTTCTGTGGGAGGAAGGTGAGGCTGTCTGCTCCCGTAAAGACTTACAAGGCCTCGGAAACTATACAGCAGCGGTTCTCAAACTGTTCTCTGAACAGCTCGCCAGGAAGGTGGCTAACAAGCATATGAAAACGTGCACAAGATCATGCGCCATTAGAGGCAAGTTAAAACAGTGAGTACAGCACTTCACGCCAGCTTTGAGAGCAGAGCGGAAGAGTCAAGCACAGACTCACGATGCTGCAGAGGGCGAGGCTGGGGCGCACAGACCCTGCCCGTGGGACTGTAAAACTGCACGGCCACTGTGCCAAGTGGTACGAGGCTCTCCCTCAAATGAGACCAGAAATACCATCCGCCCAGCAAGGCCTCGACTCGGTAAAATAGAGAGCCGCCGCCGCGTCAACAGAGAGACGCCACCCATGTTCATTACAGCACCGTGTACAGTGACGAGAAAGGCCTAACTTGGCCCCAAGGGAAGGAGAGACAGACAAACTAGGGTTCATACACACAGTGGGCACTGTGCATCACTAAAGCATGACGACGAAACTGGGGGGCACTTCATGACATGGATGGATTTGGAGGCCACTATGTCAAGTGAAGTAAGACAATTGCAGGAAGACAAATAATCTATGAGAAGCACTGTTAAAAAAAAAGAGGAATCATCGAAATAATGAATTATGAATTGCTCTATCTGTAAGAGCTCCCAATAAAATGGTTTTTTTGTTTTGTTTTGTTTTAGGGCATCACTGCCCTGGTGGTGGGCATAGGAGCTGTGGAGCTGGAATTGAACCTCCATCCCAGTGGGCCGCAGGCCCGCGTACAACCACTATGCCACCGGGGCTCAGCCTAAAATGGTTTAAAAAAAAAAAAAAAAGAAAATCAAGATAAAGGTTTTCATGCCAAAAGACATGAACTGATGGGTACTAGGGGTAGGGAGGGAAAGAGAGGCTAGGGCAGGGGTCGAAAAACTTTGGAGACTTAAGAGCCCTCACCATTGAAAAATTACTCGAGTCATAAATAGATTTTTATAAACAAATGATTTCACCATTAGCTGAATGATTTCCTTTCCTGTCTTCAACTCTCCTTCAGAGCCTCATGGACAAGAGCAGTATCTGGCTCGGGAGGTGGTTTGCTGGCCCTGGGCCAGAGGGCAGACAGGTACTGACTTGGCTGAAAGAGAATACCCTAAAAGAACTGGGGTGGGCAGGGCAAGATACCAGGTGTGTTAAGTTAGAATGGTGCGTACAAAAATGACCTCAAATGTAAATTCCTATCTGCTTTCCAATAGTGATTTAAAATGTGTATAGACCTAGCTGAAGGATATATTGAGAAACAAGTTTCATATCTAGATATTTTTTTGGGGGGGGGGGTTCATCACTGCCCTCTGGTGGGAGTAGGAGGCCCAGCCTTGCTCCTGGAGAGCCGCTGTTGCTGGATTTGAAGTGCCAAGCCAGTCAGCAGTCCTGCACACAACCACACCACCGGGGCTCAGCCCACATTTTGACATTTTTAATAAAGATAGCAGTCCATTTTTACTTACCTTCACATACAGGAGTCAATTTGATGACAGTGAATTTGAGTGGGTTTAGATATTTACATAGGTTTTCTGCTCCTGGCATCTGAATTCATATTGGATCAAAACAAAATAAAAAAGTCTCAAGAATGTACAAATTCCAGTAAGTTTTTGCTAACTATAAAGACCTTGTTCTTCTAATGAAGGCTGGAGGCAGGAATTCTGCACACTACACAAATAGTTGTGACTTTCCCAGAACCACCCTACTTTTGCCTTGTACTTTCCCAATCTGGGGAAGTATATTCTGGAACATACTCCAGAAGAGAATGTGCCTCTTTTGCTAGCCACATGCAGAAATGTGATGCAGAATGGATTTGCTGTTCAGAAAGTAGAGTTTAGCGCGCCACATTCCTTTCGTAACGTTCCATCAAACAGATGAGGCCCTCTGCTGCCATGGAGCTGATGGGAGCTTGCAGCAACCCCACCTGGGGTGCCCAAAGGTGCCACTGACTGCGAGCAGAGGTCCTGGTCGGAGTGGCTGCAGGACTCTGAGACACGTCTGGGAGGTGAACAGAGCGACACGGGCTCCCTTCTCCCGCTCCCTGAAATACTGGGAAGATGTATGCCCGCTTTCCAGCCAGAGAGACAGCTCATGGGCAGGGACCGGTCTGTCTCTTTTCTTCCTTCTCTCCAAGATTCAGTGTTCTCTGAAGACAACGATGCTGTAGAACTACAGCAGCAGGAGCATTCCTACAACTCTGTAGACCATTTTCATCGAAACATCTCGTTTCTGTAGTAATGCACATAATTACAAGGGTATGAATATTTGAATAAAGTGGGTTTATTGAAAAGATTAAAAAAGTTGACAGACAGTTTTAAAGGCCGCCAGAATTGATAAGTACAAAAATGATTGGCAATAAACAATGTAAAAATATATTCCCAAGTCCCCCAATAAAACATAATTTAAGTATAGCAATTATAAAATCTTTGTATTGTAAGCATATTTCCCTTATAATTAAGAACAATTACAAACATTTTTATATGAAATCAACTCTGCCATGGTCCACCAAAAGTCTGCCAAAAGTCCACCACTGCAGCCACTGCACCACAGGAAGGGGACCCCTCAGCGCGGCAGAACTTCAGCTCAGTGCCAATGCAGTAAATGTCCACTACCTCTCCCTCTCACTCTGGTATGCAATTTTCGAAGGACCCGCATATGTGTAAGGCCAGCTTATGTCCACCAAATTCAACTGACCCCGATCATGAATGGGGACCCTGAGGTCCTCCGGGTGGCCTGAAGGGAATTCTAGCTGGATCTAGACGGCATTTAAAATGGCAATGGTTAGGAGTTGGAGTGAAGAAATTTCAGAACTTGCCCACCAGAAACTGTTATCTCTGAATCTATCTTTAGTCTCGTACCCAGGGAGGTGTTAGTCTTTTTGATGACCAGCCCAGCAAGACCAGCAACCATGATCAGGTGCATTATCTCCCAGCTAAGGAGTGGTGACATTATCGCTCCTGGACAGTCCTGAGTCAATGAAACGGAGCAGGCGTTGTCACACTGACCAATCTCTGAGTCACACTAGATGTGGTCCGTTAATGCAGGTGAAACTTATGGACACACACACATGCAGTCAAGAAACTAGAGGAGGACCGGATCATTAAATATCACTACTGAAGACATGATTCCACTGTTTCGGATAAAAAAGACTAGCCCAGGAGCCATGCCCCAAAGTGCTGAAGGACCAGACACATGGACCTGAATAGTAGAGTCCGGAGCCAAACATTTAGAAGCAAGAAAGGTCTAGTCCATGAACCTATTAGTGAGAAAGGTCTCACTCTCAGCGCCCTATTCAGATGGCTCGAGGACAGGAATCAGCCATTCTCCCAAATTTTCAAAACTATGATCGAGTGACTATACCCTCTGAACACCAGCAGGATTAATATGAGCAGAACTCTCTCCTGGACAATCGCCGTCTTAGGTCTCCTCCAAAGTGAGTTGGGGCAATGTTATGTGAGAACAAGGCCCCAACAACCCTCCCATGCACTCTGCCATGAAAAGGACGCAAGAGAGTAGACCCCCTGGAGCCCACTGACAGAGCAAGAGCGAGGCCCCCCTCTGCCAGACCCTGCCGGTAAGACAGAAAGGGAGCATCCTGCAAAGATGAGCCTCAGAGGCCAGAGTGACTGACTGGTGAGAAGGAGTTTTAAGACCAGACCCCACAAAAACATACAAAAGGCCAAGCAGAACTATATTAATTTAAGTGAAAAAAAAAAAAAAAACCACATCCCAACATGAACGACACCACTTTCTTTCTTTTTTTTTTTTAGGCATCACTGCCCTCTGGTGGTGGGAGTAGGAGGCCAAGCCTTTGCTCCTGTGAGCTGGAATTGAACCTCCAACCCAGTGGGCCGCAGTCCCACGCACAACCACTACGCCACCGGGGCTCAGCCCGACACCACTTTCTAATCATAGTATGAACTCATCTCTTCTTGCTAAGTGCTTGATGCTTATTTTTCCAATTACTTTCACTGTAATTGGGCAAACTGTCTTTGGTCCTTAGGCTTAATATCAGTTCATTCGATCTTTCTGTGTCACATGATATAACTATCTTTTCTTTTTTTACACTTGATATTGTTAGCAACAACCAAAGTACAAGATAAACATGGAGGTTGCTAATGTTTTATACACATAAAATATCAATGACTCTCATATACAATTTATATTACACTACAGTAAAATCACAGCGTTAGTAATAATTATCCTATATACCACAATATAGTTTTAAGGCAGAGTGCTAAAACAAAATCTGATTTTAAGAGAAAACCAAGACGAACATTTTAAAGTATTGATCCTTAAATATACATAAGATTTCAGTGACCAGAACATAATCATTGTCTATATTTTCTTTTACAAAACAAAAACAAGTTAAAAAAAAACCCAGACCCATCACTAAGCAAATTGATTTCCATTGAAACAATAATTATGCTGTTTATTCAGTTATAAAGCATTATTAGGAAGTAGAGCCTAGTAAAATATCTTATTTTTTTAAATGACAGGACAGTTTATTATAATGACCTGTATGACTTAAAAAAAAAAACAAAAAAAAAAAACCATTGGTCTTGCTCCCTGCAAAAAATTTTCATTTGATGCAAGTTTCAACTGTTGTTAAAAAGTTTCTGGCCTAATTGTGGTGACTGACAGAGGCTAACATGGCTACACGCTGCCTTCTTGCTCTTCAAGCCCTTGTTTTCCAAAGAGTGGTTACGCAAACTCCTCGAGACTGTCTGCCCAGGTTGAGGCATCATGCAGTCACTGCCTGGGGGGCCAGGTGGTCGCAGAGCTCAGCGGGGCGGGAGGGAAGCTGCTTTGCTAATGAGGTGCATTCAGTGGTTCAGTGGCGGCTTCTGTCCTCCGAGGCAACTCGGACTTGTTCTGCTGGGTATCCCGGTATTTTTTATAGAACATAAAGCCAGAGTCCACCAGAAACATGATGCTGGCCCCAAATCCAAACACCTGAGGAAGAAAAGGGGGAGAGGTCATCTGAAGCGTTTTGGAACACTATCGCACATATATTTCACATAAGCAAGATGATATACGCTTCTTCTCCAGGGAAATCAAACCTGCCAACTGAGCTGATTGGAACTGCTAAGAACCCTCCAGAACCAGCACCCCGGCCCCGTGGGTTTCTGAGGTGGTCAACACTGGGCGAGCAGAAGGTCTCATCTTTCTCCAAAGGAGTGGCAGGAGGGTTTGCACAGCTGACCCCCTGGGCAGCAGCGCAGGATACCTGCAATTCTCTCAGCCGCCAGGGCTCTTCTTACCTCCACATGGCTCCTAAACTCAGTGCCACAGTTTATTTAAGTCAACGCCTTGCTACCTCCAAAAAAGGAAAACAAGGCTCTCATAGGTTTTTGGGGTTTTTTTTCTTTTTTTTTTTTTTTTTTGGGGGGGGGGGGGGTCCACGCGCACTCACATCAAGGAGTCCAGCAAGGAAAAGAATGTTTGGAAACTGTGGTAGCAATGTCAGTACTGCTTGATGTGATTGAACTAAGGAACGATATATGTACTCCCAATTTCAGAAGAAAATATTACATACATACAAAACAAACAAAAACCCCAGTGTCTTTTTGTGGTTAAAGCAGGATTAAAAAAAAAAAGTTTTGGGCTGAGTCCCGGTGGCGTAGTGGTTGTGCGCGGGACTGCGGCCCACTGGGACGGAGGTTCAAATCCAGCAGTGGGTCTGGACCTCCTACTCCCACCACCGGAGAGCAGTGATGCCTTAAAAAAAAAAAGTTTTTCAGAATACACATTATTAATCAACATTCCATAAACTACAAGTGACCTGGCTTTTGTGTGTTTATGTATGTGAGAGGGTGCCCATATGTTAATCTAAGGCCAAGGGCTGAAAAATAAGATCCCACAAAGTGAGAGAAAGCACAAGATAACTAGCAGTGGTTGGACTGCCCTACAAATATGATGAGCCGGCAACTGAGCCAGACCAAAGTTAGGGATACCAGAACCAACACCATGGCAAAGATGTTAGGGTGAATGACTTCAAAAACATCTTCCAGTTAGTCACACTGTAATGACACAACAGCACGACCACACACGCTACCTCTTTCCTCTTCCTTAAAGCACTTCCTCATTGTGTTTTTGTAACATGTGACCAAATATTCTGAGAATCCTGTGGAGATAAGAGACCATGGAGGAAATCTACACTAGCCAAACCCATAAGGTGATGGGCAAGGAGTGTTTTGTCAAAAGAGAAACACCTGGTCGAGGTGAGGGCCGAAGTGCCTTTCAATTTGAACACTGGCTTGGAACATTCGCTGGCCTTTGGCTGCAGTCTTCTGAGCCTTCCCCTCCCCCTAACCTCTTCCCCTCTAGCAGATATGCATCCTGCCTTGTTTCAAGTGAGCACAAAGTTCATTACCATCTCATGCTTCCAAATCCAAGTCTCCTCTCCCCTCTGGCAATGCTAATTTGGCTTGGTGGCATCTATTCCTTCATTTGCTAGGCAAACTTCTCAAACAGTTCAAATGCCGATCAGATAGCAGGGTCCATGAAGGAGCCTGTGACTGCTCAGAGTCTCAGTCCACACAGGGCCTAGGGCCTCCGTGCCTGTCACCCAGAAGTGATCTATTGGGACTTTTAGTCACATAACCTCGACCACTGTTTGTGAAGGATGGTGACCGCCTTCCCATTCATTGAAGTCTATAAAAATTAAAGCAATTAAAAAAAATCAGTAATTTAAATAGGTGCAAAAGATACATTTTTTTTGGGGGGTGGGTTTGGGGGCATCACTACCTTCTGGTGGTGGGAGTAGGAGGCCCAGACCCACTGCTGGAATTGAACCTCCAACCCAGTGGGTCGCAGTCCCGCGCACAACCACTACGCCACTGGGGCTCAGCCCCAAGATAGCATTCTTTTTGTTTTGTTTTAGTTTTTGTTTTTTTTTGGGGGGGGGGGCATCACTGCTCTCCGGTGGTGGGAGTAGGAGGCCCAGCCCCACTGCTGGAATTGAACCTCCATCCCAGTGGGCTGCAGTCCCGCACACAACCACTATGCCACCGGGGCTCAGCCCAGTCGTCACTCTTAAATATATCCAATGAAATCTAAATCAACTGTGATCATCTAACTCATCTACTGGAGATTTATAAATAAGCTTACTGATTTATATTGGTTCGATCAATTGTACTGATTACACTTATCATTACCTCTTCTGCAACAAAAATACGTATTTTTGTGTAACACAAGGGGCCTGGTGGCGTAGTGGTCAGGCATTGGGCTGCCAGCTGCAAGGTGAGTGTGCAGTCATGCAATCTTATGTCAATTTGAGGATTATCATTCTAGGGGTGGAGTCTAGCCTATCGATTTGGAAAAAGCCAGTGAGACCTCTGTATGGGCAGGGCTTTCTCCTGAGAATTCTGGGAAATCTGGCCCTATTCCCCCTTGGAGATGGGAGACTAAGACTCAGTCCCTTGGAGAAGCTCTACTGACAAGACACAAGCTGACTCCCTGGGATACATTGCAGCTGACAAGACACATGGCAAATAGACCCTGCGCCCTGGAAATTGGAGGAGCCACGGGAAGACCACTGCCAGTGCAGAGATGGAGCTACCACCACTGGATACACAAGACTCTGCACCTACTGGCCTGTGATTTTCCTGGTATATTGCATGTGCTTAGATCACAATCGGACATATGGACTAATATCGGATTTGTGACCTTGGACTGAGTTGGAATGTTTTTCTCAATGTTCAACTGCTCTGGTATATGAACCTCTTATTCACCTATGCATATTTATGAATGTTTCTGTAGTCTACCCAAACAAACACAGTGAGCAATTCAAAACCACCAGCAATTCCACAGGTGAAAGACAGGTTTTCTCTTCCTATAGAGAGGCAGTCTCAGAAGCTCATTGGAGCAGTTCTAGCCTGTCTGATAGGGTAGCCGAGCATCTCTATGCACTCAATGGCATGGAGTTTGGTTTTTCTGGTTTGAATGACTAAGGGGGTAATAAGGAAGCTAACCTAACCTCCAGTAGAGTCAGAAATCCATGTCTAACTTTTAACTCTCCCCAAACTATGTAACTTAATAGTCAACTGTTGAACAGAGCCCTTATTAATCATCTAAACAGCTTACATGTTATATGAATCATTCTGTAGCAATCACAGTGAGGATTGTGTGAGAACCTGGAAAAATGACTTTTTACTGTGATTCACCATTTATTACAGAAACAAGCTGCTTGTCCAGAGATGCCTCGTGTCCCAGCGTTTTCGGTGGGTGCTACTACGCTAAGGCTCACTGCAGTAGCATCCGGAGGGGCTGGGGCACTGCTGCAGTATGTACTGTGCTGGGTTATAGCTGAGACTTTCTGGTCTCTTAAAAGAGTCCATCTCAAAAACTCACAGGGCAGTTCTACCCTGTCCGAGAGTCGCTAAGAGTGACAATCAACTCAATGGCATTAACTGTCTTTTGACCTCACTGTTGACTTTATTTCAGTTTTGATTTAAAACTGCACCCGATGTTCACATTTCTTTTGACTGTAAATGGTGCCTGTGCGTTGATGCCTATGTGTTGATATTAACATTTTTTCCTCCCACTAGATTTATTGAATATAATAAAATTCTATATATGAAGTCATTTGGCCATGCTGTTGCTAAACATGACCCTTTCTGACCAATATTTTGATAGGCTAGTCCTAGAGTGCCCCCAAAGCGGCTTACTCTAAAATAAATAGCAAAATATCAAAGTCTTAGAAGCTTGCAAGTAGCCCCTAATTTACAAGTATCAGTCTCTTCCCATCTGGAGCAGAGGGTTAAAGAAAGTTGACGACAAAGGCAAAGGGCTAAGGGACTACATGGGGCACAGCATCTGCTCTCCTGGCCCTGAAACAGGGAGAGCTCCGCACCTCTGACCGGGATTACAGAAAGGGCTGGACGGAGGCTAAAAATGTAGGGCAAAACCTAAAATCAGACTTCCTGGACTAGAAGGGCCCGGTGGAATCCTGAGACAGGCCTTCAAACACATTTTCAAGTTGAAAACTGAGCTCACTCTTAGACAAGGCTCACTTTACAACCAAATTAAAAAACCCCAAACTCAAAATCACTAACCTCAGTCGATACCAACTCAAAGCGACCCTGAGGGGCAATGCAGAACCACCCCTGTGAGTTTCCAAATCCGTAATTCTCCATCGGAGTAGCTAGCCTCGCTTCCCCCCGTGGAGCAGCTAGTAGGTTTGAATGGCTGACACTGCAGTTATCAGCACCCCCTGACCTCTACAGGGGCAGGCTTGCTCACAGCTGAACAACAGGCTGGCCCTGAGGCCGGGTGAACAGTAACACCAAGGAGAAATGAGCTCCTCAGCCTGCAACCCTAAGAGCCAGTATTTGCCCCAAAGCACAATTCTGAAGACAAAGGGGGCAGGAAAGCTGAGGGACTGGAACTGGGGTGGGAGTGGGGAGAGAGCTGACAATGCTAGACCGCAACCGAGGTCATGAAACGTAGTACACGTTGTCCAATGGAAACAGAACTTGCTTTGTCGGCTTTCCCCTAGACCACAATGTCCAGAAAAGAGATGGAAAAATGCCCTTGCACAAGGAATGGCCTCACTGCAGGAATTTAATCGTTGTAGAAGACAGTCATCATGATAGGGTGGAGCAGTAGTCTGTCAAGAGGCCATTTTGTGCACGGCCACCATGATGCCGTCGTGTTTCTGGATCACAATGTTCCCGTTGTCTGACTCTAGACACACCACAGGGACATCAGTGGGGTCAGAAGTTAGCTTCGCTGCTTGCTGGGCTAAGACAGATATCACTCCAGCATGCTCATCCGACAGGATCCCACGGCAGCCCCGGTTCAGTCCTTGGGAATCTGTGCACAGGACTCCAACAATGGATGGGTTCTTCATTGTGTCTTCCAAGTGCTGCTCCAAGGTCGTCTCCATCCCTCCCAGGCGCGGAGACCCCGCAGCCAATTATTAACATTTTATAATCGATTTATGAATACATTTTTAAAATTTATGAATATTTTATGGTGCTAAATGATACAAAGTATGTACACTTCATGCACTCACGACGAAACTTTCTCACTCTATTTTTTTATTTTTCTAAACTATGAGTTTATCTGTGAAGTTTTTTTGTTTTTTTCAAAATGTTGCCAATCTCCAAAAGCTTCCAATATATTTATTCTAAGTTTTTTTTGGTTTTTTTTTTTTTTGGCATCACTGCTCTCCGGTGGTGGGAGTAGGAGGCCCAGCCCCACTGCTGGAATTGAACCTCCGTCCCAGGGGGTCGCAGTCCCGCGCACAACCACTACGCCACCGGGGCTCAGCCCTCTAAGTTTTTGTCTATAATGTCTCCCATGCTGTTTTAGGGTTAACTTTACTTCCAAGAAGAAATGCATATACTCTTAGAAAATGAAAAATATATACATATCAAAAAATATAAAAAGGGGCTGAGCCCCGGTGGCGTAAGTGGTTGAGTGTGAGACTGCGGCCCGCAGGCTTGGCAGTTCAAATCCAGCAGCAGCTCTCAGGAGCAGCACTAGGTAGCTCCCACGGCCACCAGAGGGCAGTGATGCCAAAAACAAAAAAATATATATCAAAAAAAAAAGAAAAGAAACACAGGGGAAATTCTATTAACTAAGGGCTGAGCCCCGGTGGCGTAGTGGTTGTGCGCGGGACTGCGGCCCACTGGGGCAGAGGTTCAATTCCAGCAGTGGGGCTGGGCCTCTTACTCCCAACACCAGAGAGCAGTGATGCGCCTCCCCCCACCCCAAAAAAAAAGAAAATCTATTAACTAGCAATTAATCAGGCCCTGTTATAACTTTATTCTGGATTTTTTTCAATTGGTTTATGTAAATATATCCAAGGATAAATATCACTTATTCCTGGAATGAAGCAAGGTTTGGCACTAATTTCTGTCTTCACATGTCTGTGTTAGTCTATGTGTCTAAGTGCTAAGAAATCATGGTCTCATGAACAAGTGGATGAGAAATTATCATGACCATGGCATGCAATTCCCCAAACTTCTTTTGAGTTGTTCTACTGTCATAAGCAATACTTTGAATGATTTGTTCGTTGACGATGCACTTAATTACCACTTCAATTTTGATAAGAACCAAGGATTAATTAGAAGCCCAGGATGTGCAAGTAGACGTGTGACTCAGTTGTGAGACATTCACACCCACAACACTGGAGCCATTTCCCAACCTTCCATCCTGAAATTCGCAGAAGCTAAAAACTTCCAAAGTTTCATGATTCACTTGGCTCCAAATTGATGCCAGGCAAGACTATTTAGAGTCTCATCTCTTTTATTATGCATACTCATATGTTTGGCTTGAGAATATTAATGTGCGGGGTTAAAGTGCTGACCCCCACTCTCTAAGGGTGTTATGCAATACAGTACACTGTGGCAGACACCTAACCTGGTGTCAATTTGAGGATGAAGAGTGTAGGGGTAGAGTCTAGTCTGTCACTCTGGAGATAGCCAATGAGACCTCGGTGTGGGCGTGGCCTTCTCCTCTGAGAATTCTGGTACTTCCTTCTTGGAAGCAGGAGACCAGACACTCTCTCACTCGCTTGGAGAATCTCTACTGACAAGGCTTAATTCCTCCAAGACGTCCCTGAGGAGAAGCCACATGGGGATACCCTAGTGCCCTGAGCCGGACAAGTCACATGGATGCAACCAAATCTCTGAAGCCGGAGAAACCAGAGAGACTCCTGCCAGCGCTGAGATGCTTACACCACCACTGGATGCAAAGACTGTCTACTCACCAGATTGTGATCTTCCTGCATTTGATTTCATTGCATGTGTTTCGTGAGTCTGAAGAGGACTTTATAGATTGATATTGGGTATATGGGCTAATATCGGACAAAGGACCTTGGAATGGACTGGGTGTGGGTGTTTTCTCAATGTACAGCTGTTCTTGTATATAAAACTCTTTCTTATACATGAGTGTTTATGAATTTGTTTCTCTAGTCTACCCAGACACACACACACACACACACACACACACTCTCTCTCTCTCTCTCTCTCTCTCTCTCTCTCTCTCTCACACACACACACACACACACACACACACACACAGTATTGCCTTTCTACAATCCAGAATATTCTGAAGTTAAAAAAGCAACTGGAAGACGGATTTCAGATAAGCACTATAGGCCCTGTGCTGAGTTCCCTCTATCACACCCAAGGATGTTAGGTGTTTCATGTTGTTGGTTGGTTTTTGCATCTTATGAGAATGAGTGAAAGTTTGGGACAGGCAAAAAAAAAAAAAAAATACACTGTGCTTCCTTTTTTTAAAAAAGAAAAGTGTGACTAAGACGTAGTCAAGTAATATGGTCCTCCTAGCCATAATCGTTGGCGATGTGTTGTATATTGTAGCTGTGATCCCACTTTGGAAAGTGCTCTCTGTTGGAGCATCAGGGTGGGATGGATGTGTTCTGAGCCTCTGCTTTGCGAGGGGGTCTGTGCTAGGGCATGTGCCCTTGAGGGTATGATCTGCTAAGGCAGAAAACAGGCCTCCTTCGAGGCCACCTCTCTGTGTCCAAGCACCATCTCAGAAGATTAGGCGGAAGAGCCACCCGTGGAGCACATTACGGAACAGAGCAAAGGAGCCAGACTGAGACTAGACTGGGGCAAGGAGCTCCTGAAACAGAACAGAGGAGCAGCACCCAGACTCTCAGCAGAGTGGTGGCCGGCTTCCTGGTCCATGGGAGCAGCGGCCGAGGGGTCACGTGGGTGAGAGAAGGACTAGAGACAGGCGTGGCTCATGGCTGAGCAGTTACTGCTGCGGACCAATGACTCTGTGCTTAATGTTTTCTGATCTTGGCTTTGGGGCATTTTAATTTAAGCCACCCTCAATCTTGAAGATAGTCTGTGAGTCCTATGTGGCAACTGTATGGATTACTGAACTCAGTTGAAAAGTAAAGTGCTGTAAGAAGAACCACCAGTGTCAGAGTAGGGAGGGTTAAGAAGGCTGGAGGGTGAAGACGTGTCTGGCTTCTGCCCATGGCAATAGGCCTTGGCTGGCTGGGAGTTGGAGACTCCTCCTTAGTGCAGTCAGGAGGAACTCAGATTTGGCTTCCAGGTCATTTACTCAGGGGCTGGGAAAGGGCAGGTGGCAAAGAACCAACTAGACTCTACTAGAGGCCCATTCTGAGATATCTTCGTTTTAGGAACGATAAGGGTGGCGTAGTGCTTGAGTGCGGGACTGAGGCCCACTGACTTGGCAGTTCAAATCCAGTGGCAGCTCTCCAGGAGCAGGGCTGGGCCTCCCACTCTCACCAGAGGGCAGTGATGCGCACCCCACCCCCTAAAAAAATGATAAGAATGTTGACAAGGTCAAAATTGGTATTGGTATCCTTAAACCCTACCCTTGAGGAGCCCTGGTGGGCCAGTGGCTATGAGCTGGGCTGCTAGCCACAAGGAGAGCAGTCGGGAAGCACCAGTCACTTCTTGGAAGCTAAGTGAGGCTTTCAACTCTGGTAACGCGCTACGGTCTGAGACCCTCACAGGGCCGTTCTATCCTGTTCTAAACCGTCTCCTTGAGGTGCCATCCACTCTATGGTGCCAAGTTTGATTGCTTTTGAAGCAGCTTGTACTGATCCTGCCCAGTTAATGTGGAGCACGTCTGGTGCGTCTGGCTCACAGTGACCTTATGACAGAGCCAAGCAGTCCCACAGGAGTCCCTGGGCTGCACCCTTCACAGAAGAGATCAGTGTGCCTTTCTCCCACCCCGCAGAGCGGCGGGCAGCTTCAAACCACCAACTTCTCCATGAGAGATGAGTGCTTACCCACTGCCCGACTAGGACTCTGGTGCTCTCGCACGGTATTCCTTGGGCAATCTAAAGGCACCCCGCTGCACCCCAGTGTCTGAACCACCTTCTATCTGCTCACTCAACACACTCTCCTGGGTTTGTTCGCCCTTCTCTTGGGTGGGGTAGACCCTCCTGTGTACAGTGCCCTACAACTAGAGCAGCGTCGGGCAGATAAAACATACACAAAACAATAAAGGTATACCCCTACTATAGTCAAGAACACAAATATGTTCAAATAGAACAGTTGGGTGTGGGGGGGAGGGCGCTTATTTCAAATGGGGCTTTGTTAACAAAATTTGGCCCAATTTGAAAAGTAGGATCTATGTTCAAAAATTGATGGCTGGTAATGGTTGTACAACTCTTTTTGGTAGGATTGAGCTACAAAATGTATATGTAGGGCAGAGTCCCGGTGGCGTAGTGGTTGTGCGCGGGACTGCGGTCCACTGGGTCAGAGGTTCAATTCCAGCTGTGGGGCTGGGCCTCCTACTCCCACCACCGGAGAGCAGTGATGCCCCCCCAAAAAGCAAAGCAAAACCAAACAAAAAAATGTATATGTAGATTATGTCCCAATAAAGCTATGAAAGAAAAAAATCCTAACCTGAACTATAAAAAATAAAGCAAAAAAATAGTAGGATAAGTCACACACAAAAAAATAATACCGTATATACTCAAATATAAACTATATCAAAAATCAGCCAAGGCATCCAATTTTATCACAAAAACTACATTAAAAATGTGCTGATCTCCAGGAGCAAGGCTGGGCCTCCTACTCCCACCAGGGTAGTGATGCCACACACACACAAATGTGCTGAAAAACTCAGCTTATACGCAAGTATATACAGTAATAAATCAAGATGGGTCTAGATTGTTTAAGCTATCACGCTTATTTACGAGGTCTTCTAGTCACAAGGACACAAAATAAAAATAATTAGGACACAAAGTAAAAATAAACAAGTTCTGTTACCATAATTTGTAACTTGCCAAGCATTTCCCAAATTCCTGATGTTTCTAGAGGAAAGAACTAAGCAGAGTTCGAGATGAGATGGTACTTACAATGGCAGCGGTTTCCGTTGGGGTCCTGTCGTGTGTGGCACTGAAAATGATGGATGCCAGCAAGAATACGGCGCCCGTGACCGGAGTGATACAAAAGTCCTGGACACAGAGATCAAACACGGGGGGATACAGTATGAGCAGATGGGCAGAAAAAATATTTTTTTACTTTGTAGAAATTTTAGTGGATCTATTAAAATTCCATTGCACTTCTAGCAAAGAAAGCCCTCTTATTCCCCACCCCCACCCTTCAAAAACCTCTACACAAGGACAGCATCTTTGGTTAGTTCTTCAGTACATTCAATTTGGAAGAAAGCAAATGCTCCCAGTGTGCTTTTTTTTTTTTTTGGCATCACGGCTCTCC